>PNEQ01086239.1:0-16979 GCA_003012365.1 Medauroidea extradentata | reverse complement strand
TTTTTTAAATTTTCGAAATTTTCGAAATTTTGGGAAATTTTGGTAATTTGACACTCAAGGTCAAGGTCAAGGTTAAAGGTCAAGGTCATCCAACATGGCGGTCGGGGCCGTGACGTCACAACATGGCGGTCAAATCCTCACTCGGCAGAAATCCTCACTCCGGCTCCATGTCCCAGAAGGAACTAAATCTATCTACTCAAATGTAGTAGACGGTGTGGTGGCCACACTGTGCTGTCAGTAAGAGGGCAGGTAGAGTCTTCCACCCGGGAGACGAAGAGGCAACTGGCTGTCCAGTCTACGAGACGCTAGGCTGGTGTGGGGAAGGAATGATGGAGGCCACAGAGGCAGGTAAAAGCGAAACGCCTTCGCCATTAAGGACGTCGTTTGAGGTCGAGCAGCGAGGCTCCCAAGACGACTGGCAGTCCTAGGAGAGACGACCCAGCTCTCTCCAAAGTCAACACCAGCTCGCGGCTTCATTTACATTGGACGCTTGATGCAAGACGGGGCCTGGGCGAGCGGCAACATCTCCGGACACTGACCACCTACCACACACAGGGGGCACTTCCACTCATCTAGGGCCGCCTCTGTAACGTCTTGCATGTACGTCTACTGCTAGTTCCCCAACGTGGACTGTACTGCTCGCCATACGTGTAAGAAGTTGTGTGCTAGACCTTCCGGTTACTTCTCAATAACTTGAGACCTACGTTTAATAGTCAATATCTTCAAAAATTGACCCGTAGTAAATCTCACTCATTATTTGGCGTGCAAGTATTTCATATTTACTCGTGTTACCGTAAGCCAACCAACTTTGTTTTATTATAAAAAAGCAATTATTTTTCTGTTCAGAGTAGTGAACTTAAAAATACTAAATTCCTCACCATATCAACGCCCATATTAGAAATTTGATAAAAATAGACCTATATGAGTTTGTGTTTCTTCTGATTTATAGTTAGTAAATATGTATGTTCATGTATGTATATACACTCATAAATAAATACAAACACACATATGTGTGTGATTGTATACACGCACGTATAATCACGTTGTAAATATTTTCCACGCTTGTTTTGTTATGACTGTAAAGAAACAAAAGAAACATACCAGGTATTTGCAAACTGGATTATTATAATTATTGTTATTAAACCCATAATATAAATAATTGGAAGTTTTATATTAATTCGTATTTCCCGAGGTAATAATGACCACTTTTAGATAAACAATTTATATCTTATTTTTTCTGCAGGTGTTGGCACAAAAAATGTATTGTTTAAAAATTGTTTGATTAATATTCAAGATTTATTTTGAAACTCAGGTTGCGCATAGGAGCCAATTATTAAAATATCACATTGTTTGCTTGCACTCGAAAGTTGATAATTCCGTTTATTTTACCACTTCTCTTTTCACCATGCGAAATAAAATTCATACTATCGCATTTTGATCTACGAGTGAAAAAAATGTCCTTGTATTATACGACCGTTGTTTTCCAACTATATCCCATATATTATAAAAAATACTATCCATTTTTATATTTATAGTGTACGAATTACCATGCAATAATTGCGATTACCTACAATCTTCTTGTCTTCGAAAGTGTACTTAAATAAAACGGTGCTTTGTGGTCAAAAGATCTAATGCAGGATTGTCTATTAAACACAGACTGTTCACAAAAATGTAGCGTAGATTGTAAAGAAACATTGGTAGACTATGTGTTCGTAGATTTAATGTCTGTTTGACAAAATCCTAGAATAAACATAACTGGACCAAAACATGTGAAATTTTGAAGGCGGCATTCAGTCACATCGTGTATGCATTAAGTATGCATTTTCCAAAATTTGACTCTAAGAAATGGAAATGCACTGGAAAAATGTGTTAAATCGATCCTTTCTTAAGTAATTCTACACTTTTATATCTGTAATATTAAAAATCATACATTGTGCGTTATTGTACGAATATGTTCGAGAAAGTGAAATTAGAGCTACTAATTTATGTATAACTCAGAATGTTATTTTAGCAGTAACAATTTGGATCCACCTCTCTCTCTCCTTTCACCAATCTAGTGAAACGTGGAATGTCTATGTGAATGTTGCAATAACGTGTTAAATACAGTATTCCCGGGTAAATTTCCACGAGAAATAAACCGGCATTATTACTATCGTAGACTTCTTTACCTCTTCAATCAAACGTCGCTAATTCCACTTTACGTAGTCATATTAATAATGCTAGCAAGCATGGGTAATGGACCAAACACATTGGTGAAGTGAACTTATTTTTTCTAACAAAACTACAAAATTATTCATGAATTTAAATTTTTCTCGAAGTTAACATCATCCACAGTAATTTTGAGAAATAATTTAATAATTTTTTAAAGTAACTTCTGAAAATATGTTTCTATTTGCTTTACGAAGCTGATATTTGCTATTCTTGCCTATCAATATAAAATTTTAATTAGTTAATTTAGCTCCTAGGCCATTTATTCACCATGCCGTTATTTTTTATTTATTATTTCCATTTACATGTTACAGCACTTACACAAATACTTTTTATAAAATGGGAAACATCACACTCACGTTAGCGAAGCTTGTGGGTGAGTGCTATTAGACACTTAATTTTCTATTGCTGCGGTAATTTAAGTAAAAAAACTTGTCATAGTATTAAATTTATGTGAAAAAATTTAATTGCTGCATGAATAGCAAATTTTAAAAATTCAAAACTTTTTAAAATAATTATTGATTGGATACAGATAACAATTTAAAATTCTTCAAATACATTGATTTATTTTAAATAAATAACAATCAGTTAATTAGTCTTTAAAGTCAATTACAATTTCTGGAAAAGTTTTCAAAGCGTTATCTAAAAACAGAATAACTGTCCGGTGTATAAAATAAATCTGTATTATTTTGCACGTGACGGATTACTTTATACAAGCAAGTACATTTATGCAACGCAATTATGTTGGTTACTTTTAAAGGTGCGTGGTATTACTTGTCTATATCCAAACGAGTTTCATACGCTTGATAAACTAACTCAGTAACTATTATCACTGTACCATTTTACGATACAACTCTTAATATAGGCCCAGTTTATTCCTTACTGAAACTTCTGTTGTAGCTGCTCGTAATGTTCAAGTTAAGTTAAGTACTTAATACACAACCCATATTCTATCAAAAGTACTAATTCTCAATTTACTTAACCTTCTAGTTTATCGCTTTTTTACTGAAATTCTAAGAATCAGATGTTGACATCTGCCTGAATCAACTAATATTTAATAAACAACACTTCTATCTTTTATATAGGTGTCTGCCTAGAGATATAACCTCACAAATTTATAATTCATTAAAAAAAAAAAACAAGTCTCTGAATGTTTAGAATCAGACGTCAGTGACTGTCTTCTGTTTTCACTTCATGCGAATCTTCGGTAATTTGGCGATACTGGCAACGCTGTTGACGTCAGAACCACCAATAGTCGGACATGAAGCGTGAGTGTAGCGGTGCAGCTTGTACACCTGTTGCTGGACGTAATTACGATGTATATGCAGTCAGAAACAGATCGAAAATAACTTCTGGCTGCTGAGCGAACATGTCAGCTGCATGATTCTGACAGTTGCCGTATCTTGCTGACTGCTGTATTAACGATGATCACGACTGTTCCACGTGACTGTGCGAACATATTGTCATCGACACGCGTTGTTTCTCGACAATGGTTGTGGTTAGGGCAATAATGTTATAAATATGTTTCTTTATTTGTACTTTCTTCGTAATTATTTGCCATATAAATGCTGATAAACAACAGGACTCGCACTTTTATCGCAACATAATGTTTGCAGCTCATATTTGCACACACTAATTTTTTATAATGTTATTCATCACAAATCTTATGAAACAGTGTCAAATTAATGATTTTCCAGTACCTTGAAATCACTTTGTTCATGTGTCTATCAGAACGAGCAATTAATTTACGGGCTATATTTTAAAGGGGTGTAACGCCTCTGCGATGTACTTTACGAAGTAAGTCATACATAGTATTAGCCTATTCTCCCCTGTAGAATTGGTATTTAAAGTATGCCCATGTATTAAGGAAATATAATTTTTATTTCTATGGAGATAATGGAATAGATTTAACGAAAACTGCTTTTAAAATTAATGCGGCAGGATAAAATCCTAGTAGACGATCCTGCCGCATATGCCTTTCAAATATTCCAATTTTATGACAATGCCGGTGGATTTTTGATAATATTGCCATTGTTGTTTCTTCAATGAATATTACATATTTTTAAAATATGCTATAGATAAATGTTTTGATAAGTTCAAGGAATTCATAATTTCCTCACACCAATTAGTGAATTAATAAACATTTACAAAATTCCCAGTAGCTTATGACCCCGTTAAAAATTCGCCCACAATTACGAAAATGGTATTATTAGCTTGTGAAAACATATTTCTTTGGAATATCGATTTTAGGTACACGCGACAGGAATTTCCTCCTTCACAATCACATTGTACTGTCTGTGCCACCCATTTAAACAATATATGATAAAAACATATACCGTAAAATAGGGTGAATAGAGATGCTGGGGTGAATGGAGACAAATTTTCAAATCAAAAGTTTCAGTACGCTGTTTTAAAATCCCTAGTTTTTCCTTAAGATTGGCAAGTTAATAATTATACAAAGAGTAATTGTATCGAAATATAGTTTGATATAAGATAAAGGTCTAAGCTAGGAATCTGTTCAAATGTTGTCCCTATTCACCTCAACGTTTCTATTCACCCCATTTTATGGTATTATTTAAGGAGCTATCAGATAACTTGTTGCCTTATGTTTGGCCGTGGTACATTTAAGAGCATACATTTTTATAATGTCACAAAATCTAATAGCTTTGTGAATACTGGTTAGAAACACTGTACGAGGTTTCACATAATCTTAGGGACAGAGCAGGTTAAAAGAAAAGCTAATAAGCAAACACAAAAGTAAGAAACAGGGCATGGTACACTAGAAGCACTCTTGAAACATGTCTCTCACTGGTCCATGAGGAGAGGACAGGAAGTAGCCTACGCTGTGCTGCTTGGTCAAACAGCGGCCACTTTACCGGCTTCTTGCGGCTAGACGTGACCCTCCCCGGCGCCGTCTTCCCCCAGCCAGGCCACAGCGCGACAAAGTCTGCCTTGCTAACACGACAACACACTGCTCCTTTGAGCACATCAAAAATTCACGAGGCCTGATGAAAACGAGCCCTCCTTTGCACGCTCGGGGACGTCGCCCCTTCCACGACGCCTCCTGTATCCCTCACCCTCCTCCACCCCTTCACCCGGCAGTACCGGCTCCAGCCGCGAGACACGGCAAGGCAGCGAGGGGCGCAGATAACGACATGAAACAAAAGAACATCTACTACTACCACAACTTCTCCCTCTCGGATGGATGCTAGATTGGTTTGCGGCAATTTTCTGGACTCCCCCGTCCAACCTTCTAACCTTCTCCCGTCTTCTAACACATAGGATGTCCCTCGCCACGTATCGCTCCTCACATCCTGTATTACACACACACGCACACACACATGCACACTTCTCACACTCAATACTTACACCACCAAGCAACTTACATTTCTTTCATTTAATTTTTTCTCTGCTAGTTGCACCTTTACTTAAAAAAGTCTTTGTGAGTAAAAAAAAATAATTTTTTTAATTGTAATTTTAATTTTTTACGAAATTTATGTAGCAGTTGTGTGACAAATAATATTTACAAAAATTCTCTGCTCTGTAGAAATCACTTTCTATTTACTATTTGCTCTATTGACGATTGCTGTAGGATCATAACCTCCTCTTTTTAGCTATGAAGACGATAAAGTTATTCCTATTAATTTACTTCAAGATGATGGCATTAATGTATTGTTTTCTATATTTCGGTTGATTTATACGCAGTGGAACACTTCCATGTCCCTCCCCGACTAATTTAACAATATTTTTTTGTAATAACCGTAATTGTTTTAAAACTAGGAATTTGTTGAAAACCACAGCAACTTTAATGTCGCAAATAATATGTCAGTTATAAGCCACCACTATGTCTGTAAAGGTATATACACTTTACAAAAATAAATATTTTAGTTGATTCAATCAGTATCTGAATTCTTCATGTTTTGAGAAATGTTAGTGTTGTCTAATTCAGTAAATTAAACTATCAATACTCATTCACCAGTTGTAAAATATTTCTTAAACTGCATTAATATGTAGCAAATAGTTACAGACAGCGTGAAGAAGGATTATTTGGCTAAATGAATCACACACTCTAATATATGATCCCGTTTTCATACATTGTTGACTTTTAAGGTGTTGTACATAAAAAACCGTCAAAGTTATTGAGATATAACTACAAAATAAAAACTTTTTAAAATGTGGTCACAACGCAGCAGTAAATTTGCACACAGTAAGTAATATTTCTCTTCACTTATTTAGAGCGTGATTAACATACAGTAATTTATTTTAATGCAGGTTGCATATACTTTCAAAAGCATTTCTCAAACCTTTCCTTATAATGCCAACAATGAACACAAACTTACTATATTTTCGCAATGGAAAATATATGTCGCCTTAAACTGTTATTTATAATAAATGGTGCTATTTTATCTGTTGGTACTTACAGACAGTAATACTGTGACAGCCATATATACAGTTACGGAACATGAAACGTTGACTTGTGCAAATTATTCGGAGGAACCTTTTGCCAGAAAACATGTGAGTTTAAATATGTGTCATAAGTTACCTGAAATATAAATAAAAATACAAATGTATATATATATATATGTGTGTGTGTGTGTGTGTATCTGTGTGGTACCAGCATATGTATGACATCTGTGGTGCAAGGCAAGTCGAACTAAGGTTAATTCTACTACAGGTTAAAAAGATCAATGTTATAAGTTTGGCACAGGGAAAATTTCTGCCACTTGAGAGCTGGTATCGCTAAAGCACCAAACTGACCAGTCAGAGAGCTTTCCTGAATTTTAAGTTACATTAAGTTGATAGTTTAAAACGCGAAATTGGTTTCTTTTCACTTTAAAATTAAATTAAATGACAAACATAATTTGTAGGTTCATTTAAATTTAATTTTACTACGGTTTCATATTTATCTGGTCTCTTAGCGATTGAAGCGAAACTAGTAGCAGAAATTTTCCCTGTGCTAAGCTCTCCCATAAGAAAACGTATTTTCTTTCTAACCTGTAGTAGAATTAACCTTAGTCGAACGTACGGCGGAGTGACTTGTCGATTTATCAAAGACGACGTACATTATGTTATGTATATCTATGCGTCGAAACTACTTATGGAACATAGTTTGGCATGACTACTGAGAAGAAAACATGATGAAGGCAACGTCAACGTGTTAAAGGTGAGTTCAATATAAAGAATGTTTGGCCGACTTGTGAAATACGAGGTCGGCTTGTGGAAGGTAAGGTATGTACTGTACATGTGTGGAAGATAGTCTAAATGGAAGATGAGGTCAACATATGGAAGATAATGTTAACGTAAGGAATATATGATCAATATGTGAATAATGAGGTCAAAATTTCGAAGGTGAGGATGGCATATGTAAGATGAGTTAGACATGTAGAAGATGTGTTCAATATGTGGAAAATAAGGTCTACATACAAAAGATGAGATCAACCTGTGGAAGGTGATGTAGTTATTAGGAGCGTGAGATTGAAATTAAAAGGTGAGGTCGATATATGGAATTTGAGGTGGACACGTGGAAGGCGACGTCAGCATGAGGAAGTGAATGTCAAACTATGGGAAGCGAAGTCAACATAAGGAATGCGAGGTACACATGGGAAGGTGAAGTTGACATGTAGAAGGTGCGGTTGACATTTAGAAGGTGCGGTTGACATGTAGAAGGTGCGGTTGACATGTAGAAGGTGCGGTTGACATGTAGAAGGTGAGGTTGATATGTAGAAGGTGAGGTTGACATGTAGAAGGTGAGGTTGACATGTAGAAGGTGAGGTTGACATGTAGAAGGTGAGGTTGATATGTAGAAGGTGAGGTTGACATGTAGAAGGTGAGGTTGACATGTAGAAGGTGAGGTTGACATGTAGAAGGTGAGGTTGACATGTAGAAGGTGAGGTTAACATGAAGGTGATGTCGACATGTGGAAGTTGAGGGTGACACGAGGAGAAGGGTTTGTGTTGTCGAGACAGACATGTAAACTATTTACTGAGACGTGTAAGATTTCAATGATCGACATCACAGACGATACAAAGTTGTGGTTGGAAGAAACAACCACGCTGTGGGCAGGGGTAACGGAATCTTAAGTAACACTGTCGGCGATTGTTGCAGAGAAACATTGTACGTTTGGTTCTCAGCGTAGCATATTACTCAAATAAATAATATATCAATACTCATGTCATAAAAGAGGTGACTCGTTAAAACACAAGAGCAGCGTCAACAGTGCCGTGCGCAAGGGGAGGGGTTTGGAGGTTAAACCTCTCCCATGGATTAGCCAAAATAAAATATTTTTTTAAAGAAACTAGTACTTTCAAGAATGTAAAATGTAATTCGCGACTATTGAATGATTTCGTGCTAAATATATGTAAAAGGCTTAACAATCACTTACGCTAGTGAGAAAATAGATGGTATATAATTTTCTCGTCACTGGAAAACCCTTCCCATTTTGAATTCCTGTGCACGGGCCTGAGCGTGAAGTCTTGACGAGCCAAAGTGTTTATACAGATGCCACGTCATAGTTGCTCCAGGATTTAGGTATAACATTTCACAGATTGGTTATCCATGCAGTTTATGGAGATGAATACGACAAAATACACGGGTTTAAGAATGAAGTTTAGGAACTGCTTAGTAATTCACCGTTGACTGGCATTAAGACGGCTCCACACGTATATGCTTGAAATGTATTGCAACGAGTAGCGAGTACTACTTTTGTGACGAAATCGCTTAACGTGCAACACTTGTGTCTAGTAAATGAGCACAAACTTCAAAGTATGGCTTTAATCGTTTAAAAATTCAACACCTACGCTTATTATAAATACTTATTTTTTAACTCCACAAAATGCCAATGAACGGTATTTTTCGCACTGTCGGATCTGTGGAAATACCAACCGTATTCGAATAACTCATAAACAGAAGCATGCGTTGGACATTGAGCAATACTTCCTACTGATACAATTATATAGTCATCGTATGAAGTTCCATGGTACTAGTA
Source organism: Medauroidea extradentata (assembly GCA_003012365.1). Classification (NCBI taxonomy): domain Eukaryota; kingdom Metazoa; phylum Arthropoda; class Insecta; order Phasmatodea; family Phasmatidae; genus Medauroidea; species Medauroidea extradentata. The sequence continues at coordinate 7,786 of PNEQ01086239.1, read as the reverse complement.
AACCACTGAATGCCATTTGAATGACTTGCGCGTAGACGAGATACTGCATTTCACACGCCAGTCAGCAGCGCTCCAAATGCTCCATAAATGTTGTGCTTCACACACACAAACGCACTCTATCTAATGAGCCACCTTATGGGATAATACTCGTACAACGTAGAACAGTCCATGAGGATCTGCAACAACAACTGCACCAGTTTGCTCGCCAGTAAGTGATTCAGAAACCTTAAAAGAGTACACCTTTTATTTTTCTTAACATTTAACGAATATTTATCTGAAATTTTGATGCCCAATTGAAGTCTGTTTTGTTTGAGTACCAGAAGGTATATTATTATGCATTTGCAAAATTTTATGAAATCTACACCGTGTGTGCCACATATGTCGGCGACGGTGGCGTGCAGCGGGACTTTATCACACTATTATTTTGCTCGAGACGCGAATCTGTTTACTTTTCTGTATACTCACTATGAGTTACTCTTCCCCTCGCATATGCATGTTCATCAGTGCCATAGGCGCCGCCTATTGTCTGTCTCACTAATGAGTGCACTGTTTGTGGCAGTTGGTTATTGGCATTCCAGAAAATTAATTCGAATGTTTTATTTGTATGAAATATTTTTTTTTTTTTTTTTTTTAAATCAGCAAGTGAAGAGGAAACGATTCTACGAGTGTTAAATGTCATACAAACCAAATAATGATTCTTAACAGACCAAAGAAAACATTGCCACATGCCTGTCAGATAAGTGCATTCGTTCGTGGGATAGATTGTACTGTGGGTTCTCATTCCCAGAGGGCCTATGCTGGAAAACACATCTCGAACGCTCGTGTACGAGCGGTTTCGAACTAGTATACGAAATAAGTACACGAAGTGAGCACCGTTTCGTTTGTCGACAAGATGTATATCTCGACTTAACATAGCATGAGTTTGTGTGACAATTAGGGAATTTAAACTGTTACTCAGCATGGCAGATGAATCCTAATATCAACAGAAACAATCTGAGTGTGAATAACTCGATCAAACACGAAAGGAAATGCCGTAGTTATAAAAAAACCGGAATTTTCACATAATATACAGTATCACATTTTGGGACTAAATGTCATGTAGAATCCGTATCGCTACGGTTGAATGTTTGTTAGCTGCTAACAATTTTCGAGTCCGAATCTCCCCACAGGTGAATTTTGTTATTTTTGTTCTGTAAAGACGTTAATATTGTCGTGTTATAAAAATAACTATACGAAACATTAATTTATTTTATGTATTTTTCTGTTTTAGGCTTATTGAAACAAATATTTTATTCCATTTTTAGGGATGAATCTACATAGTTGCAAATGTACACACACACACACAAATTACTCTTAAAATTATTCAGCTGTACGCCACACACGTATACATAGCTGTGCTTCTCCGGTAAAATACATTAATTAATAACACATGCTCTTCAACCAAAGTGTAATTTTTAAAATAAATAACATTTAGTTGAACATGAAGAGTTACTTATACCTGATAGATGGGTTAAATAAAAATCACAAGACAATTTTAGAGTAAGGCTAAAAATAATTCGTGAAGTACGTTACCTACAAGGAGACTGTTGAATCAATTCTGTCAATTGTCCAAGAAAACTAAAACTGTATGACCAATTTTATTACACATTATATACACAACAAATTAATTTATTTGACATACACAAAGAGCACAATGAAAGCCCAAGAGGAAATATAGGTAATAATGACAAAATGTTACACAGATTTGACCTACAGTAGTGCAATTATGCTACTGATATCACATAGGTTATTAATTTCTGGCAGTCTAATTAATGTAGAACAACTATTTTTAATTTTTTGTAAAAGACCAAATACCTACTGTTAACCTCTATAACTTTTTGTACCAGTATTTTACTCAAGTAAAATGGACCACCCTCATTAATTTTTAACAGCCGTCATAGTAACAAAATAATACCGCTTGTTGCACTTTATGTGATTCAACAGCTATTGTTCACATTTTATTTTACACCGTTACAACCCTTTACAGACGATTAACAAAACGAATAAATTGTTATAATAATAAAACTCGTGATTTCAATAAAGCGATGGAACCTAGAACACGTTCATAATATTTTCCTGCGATGATCACCATTTCTTATTGTGTTTTTGATATTTTTGCGCTGTCAATATTGTTGTGCATATTTGTTAAAAAATTACTGAGCATTTGAAAAGGCAAAACATTTGTAAGTTTCGGTGAATCGCAAAAACCTACGACTCCTAACATGCAATACAAAAAGTATTTAATAAAATTAATTATATATTAATTTTAAAATAGCTAGTTCAGAATTAATAAATACAGTATTACTTAATGGTTAATCATGTGTAAAATTTTTTCGCAAAACGTACATACTATCGCAAGACAGCTGTATCACATTTTTAACACGTAACTTAATTAGTGGCGAGATTCTTTTAAAAAATAAGGAAATCTAATTGTTGAAATCTTGCTCCATAGCTTCAGTTTTTTCGGCTTACCGTATGCAAAATTCCCAGTTCGGCCGCCTGCCGCTACTCGAGTAGAGTTTCTTATACAGTACGAATTTCGTGTACGAGGATGGTCGAATGTTCAAGTATAGCAACAGCGGATTTCGAGCGGTCAGGCGGGCGACTCGTATACGAACAAACGAAAACTCGAACATAGGTCCCCAGATCCCAGTGCCAGAGTCAAAGCAGGAAAAGAAACACAACGGGTTGTGCCGGTACATACGGCTGAAATAAAAAGTCCAAAGTTGGCCAGAATGACAATGTTGGCAATCGGGATAGATAATTCTGGTCGTATTAAGAATTTTTGGCCAGTATGAGAATTGTAGTGGGCACGAGTCGAAAACCCTCATAAAACAGTTATTAACCACGAAATTACAAAAATAAATAATTATAACTGAACTAAATACAACACGAAACCTCTTATAAGGCAATAACTTCATGAAGAGGGAAGGACGGAGGGTGAAATCACTTGAGAGATATCATAAATTTAGAAAAATACACAACAAATAGAATGAATTGAAGCACCATGAGTTCACAGCATTACGAAACAATTTTGCTATATTATAAAAGAAATCGCGGTAACTTTTAAGGGCTTGTTCCCGAATTTTTTCAGACTGGTGCCAATAACTCAAATATTTTTTAACCAATAGTTTTGAAAAAAATTGAGTCAATGTGCAATCACACGATGCACAATACTGTGTACACGTTTTTTAAAATAATGTACCATTCGCCAGCAAAAAAAATAATTTCCTTCATTTTTGCTTATCTTCACGACGAAAAACGTGGTACTTTGGGTGATGAAATCTAAAAATAAACCGTTCAGTATAATTCTACAAATAAATTCAGCTACAAATTATAACATATAAGTGTCAAAACTGCTCAGCAAAATTTTTATATGAGTATTAGGTAGCAATAAAAAAATATTTTCGAAATCACTGCAAAACTCCGTAACAAGGCCTTAAGTGCCAAGAGCTGGGAAAAGTCAAGAATATCACGGACACACATATTTACAATGCGGTGGTTGAAGCCAGAGTGCCAAGTAAAACAGAAGAGACGGTGTAGAAAAGTCGAATAAACAGGCCTCAAAAACGGTCGCAACACGAACAACCACAAAGTGCGGTCAGAAGTATAGAAACATGCGACAGTCACGTGAACACAAACACAAAATTTGGTCTAAATCACGCAGTGACTGAACTCGCTCTGAAAAGTGCACCAACACTCACTATGAAGACTGTGATGTACGAGAGGGCAAACTTACGTCTGGTCAGACAAAAAATTTGTGATTCTCGGCTCGGCTCGGAAGACAGCTAACGCAACGTTGTAAATGAATAATAGTCCACGAGAGAAATTATCTTCAACAAATACAGTTCGAAAGGTTAAAGTTTTAAATGTCACGGTGAACACAAATGTAAAAATTTTAGTTAAAAATCTAAATAAAGTCCAACTAATTTACCTGTTACAAAATACTGATAATTTGAATTCAGAGAATGCCATGTTTACATGTTTTAATATGGCAAGATACAAATTCAACAAATCGTACTCAGTACAACTTGTAGTTAAATATTTAGCTACAATTTTTAGTCGTGCTGCTGTGCACAGACTGTTTATCTCTCTCTCTCTGTCTCTCTCTTGGCAATACATAATCAATTATAATAAATTTAGACGATTCGGGCCCTTGCGTTAACATTCATAGTTGTACGAGTTAGTCACAAATGTTATCTTGATTTTGTAATCCTTAATTTTATTTATTTTCAAGGCATGCGACCCAAATACAAATAAAGTCGAATTTCGCAGAATCAGATGTCTGGTTCAAGGACTCTTAAATTGATTGAAAATAAGCCAGTTTACTTGTCAAGACATCTTGTGACAACGATCATTATTATTGATAACACTTATCATGAACCGTATCTGACCTCGGAAAAGCCGACATGACGTTAACAAAACAGTTGAAACAGCAAATGTCCAAAAACCTATGCTTGACATCTTATAATTTAAGCCGTAACTCAAATGATTCCTGAACAAAAACCTGAAAGAGTTTTTTTTCTTAATATTCTAATTGCACGACTGCTTCCATTATGCACGTTACGAGGAACAGGTTCCCATCTACACAGTAGCACGCGTAGTTATATTCGTCTCTCTGCACGGGCTTTACCTCAGACGACTAGCAAAGGAACAGGCCAGGAGCATATAATAAGAAGACTCCTTACAAATAAAACATTATTTTCACCGAAAATTATATGGCTACAATTATTCTCAACACAACACCAACTTCAGAACATCCAAGACAATTGATACAGACGTTTTTGTATTGCCGTGTTATTAATACATAAGTCAGTATTTCAATTTACTTTCGTATATATTATTAGTTAATATCACGTGTTATTATAGATGCGTAGTTTCATTTCTTTGTTATTTCATTGCAACATTATATTTTTCGTTGACACGTTATTTGATCAAAGAGGAAAACATCGGGAATATTTTTCCCTATTACAGTATTGCTATGATCTCATGCGTTCACTTACCATTGTGTCTCCGTAAATGTGGACTGGCATGATTTCAGTGAAGTTATGTTCGAGTAATGATAATGTTTTTGAATTGTAAGCAAATCACAATCACGAATTATCTTGTTTTAACTATATTTGACGAGTGTGCTCAGTTATTGAACATACGGCGTGTTTTTAAATAAGTGAACGTTGTAACCTGCTGTACTACCTACCACTTTCGTTTCCTGCCCTACCTACCTGACATGAAAACACTAAAAATGCCGTCGTGTCAGCTAAACTTTTCTTCTGCGACAGGATCTTGTAACAATCGGCATGGAAGGAAAATTTCCATTGTAGAATGCAATGTTCATTACCTTTTTAAACATTGCATGCTAAATTTATCACCACCAGCCTTAGAGTATTAGGCTAAGAAAACGTTTTTAGTTCTATTATGTAAATATAAATTATTATTTTATCATATTAATCCGTAAAAATCTACGAACAACACACTTATGTTTCTTTAAAACATAATAGTGTCTGGTTAATGTTAGACGATCACATCACTCGTATAATAGCCGCAGTTGGTAATCATCAGACTAATTTGACAGTTTTCCATTATTTGTTGTTTATATTGTTAGTTTCTTACATTAAACACGTTATGTATTATGTTCCTACAACAATTTTTTTGTGAATTACCTCTCTACATTTTTACTTGGAGTATTCTTAAGCAAAATAAAATGGCTGTTTACCATGACATATGCTAATATGTGACTATAACTTATACTACACAAATACCAAAATGACATGTCATTCCGTTAAGAGAGCTTTCTAACGGAACGAAGCATTTTATTGGTGATTGTGTGTTCCTCACCACGTTTCTGATCCCTCTCTCTGATAAAAGACACTCCATTACGTCCCGCCTTCTGGTAGAGTTACATTGTGTATTAGAGAGGGCCGGGATGAAGGTTGGGCCGGTTGTTCGACTAGTGAGACATGTCTCTCGCCGTTTGGTTCGAAGAATGGATGAGGCGAAGATTATATGTGTGTGGAGCAGCGACGGAATGAGAGAGGAGTGGGAAACGGGAGTTCCCCAAGAAAGCCCGCCGGCCAGCGACAATGTCCGCTACCGAACCCGCTGGGAATCGAACCCGGATAGCCAAGGTGGGAGACAAGAGGTCTGACCACCATTTTTAAAAAAATAAAACATGTTACGCTCCTTCGTGAGGTCGCAACATCACCAGCGAGCCAAATATCTCCCCTTTACAACTTTATTACTAGAAAATTCCCTAGATGTGACAGTTTTATTGACATTAACAACTGAAACGACGCGAACAGACAAACACAAATATTTTTCACCCAACCAGACCTGGAAATTGAACACAGAACTCCTCGAACCAAAGTCGGCCGATCAACCAATTGGGCTACGGGGATCGGCCCCCTCGACCACCGAGGCCCCTTCTGATTCACTAAAGCCGGATTCACAACCACACTTAACGTACGTATGTACGAAGTAGAAATTTGAACAACTCTACTACGTACATACGCACGCTACGTGAGGATGTGAATGCTAGCATGTACAATCGGTGTTTATACTTTTACACGTACGTACGTATGCAAAGTGGTAGTTGTGAATCCAGCCTAAGACTCGAACCCTCATCCTCACACACGGAGCCCACCCACCTTGTCCCGAGATTACTTAGACTTACGTATTGCTGTTGATGATATATTCTATTTGTATACATTCAGTGCTCTGTTCGGAGGTATAACTTTTTTAATTATTCCAGAAAAAATATCTCCCAGAGGATTTGTGTATACCTATAAGTATGTCTGTAATTTTGGTAGAGTACAAATTTTTAAAATAATTTTTCACACGGAAAATAGTTACAACTTCATGAACAATAATTGTATAAGGTAATTTTTGTACATTTACTAACGTTTGTAACACAACAAAACATGCCTTGTTATTAGTACAAAAAATTACTGTGTGTGCATACGAACATAAGGTATATAACATGAACAAAAGTTTTTTTATTCCAATCAACGAATTGTGACAAAATTTGGCAGTGACAACGTGAAGTTTTCAACTCCGAACACTGGTAAGGATACAATTTATCTTCGACTCTCTTTCACACCCAAGTACCAAAACTGGTCACATTAAAATTAGAAAACCTGTCTGCCGTTTATCCTCCGGAATGTAATATAATCTGAACTGTAAGAGATTATAAGTTCTTTAAAAATTGTTACAGTATTTTGCGATTTTTAGGTTTCGAATGTTTGGAGATCAACATCATATCGTCTGCTTGGCGTGAATTTTATAAGTTACTATTTGTACAGTTAAAAAACTTTGGTTTTGTATAATTTCTCAATGCACGAATTAGTAGAAAAAGTTCTACATTTATATAAGTTACAATCTATGTCTGCTGGTAATTTTTAAATTAATACCACATGGGCAAATATCTAGTGAAAACTTACTAATTTTAAGTGGCATAGCTACTATGGTTTTGCGAACAAAATCAAGAAGACATTTAAGTTAGTTATAGTAATCTCTCACTCGCGCTATATATAAAATGTGTGTTTATGTGTGTATATATATATATATATATATATATATATATATATATATATATATACAGGGTGGACCAGAATTCATGTGCCAAAGTCCGGGAGGGGATTCGTTATGGAAAATAAGGTGGGGTATATAAACCAACACTATTCTGTGGTAAATATTAAGGGAGCTACGCCACGTTGAAAAAAATAATTTTTTAAACATTTTTCGAAAAATA
>PNEQ01086237.1:0-26667 GCA_003012365.1 Medauroidea extradentata | reverse complement strand
GGCCTCATGGCACTTAGGTGCTATTCGTACCAAAAGACCCCAACAACCAATCCCAGCCAAGACCACGCCCCCCTAATGACCCTCTAGGCCAATCAGAGTCCTAGCACCACCAAGGGGAGGGGTCGGCCATGTTAAGCTTATGCAGGTTAGGCCGGTTTTGCTCCCAGTTGCGTCAGGATGCCCACCCGGTCCCTACTGTCACATCTGCTTAGGAATAATATTCAAAGAACGTTACACGTCTGTATAGCCATTTAAGGTTCACGACTACTCACTACATTATATTTTCTAGCGGCCGAAAATGGCGAAAAATTGTCTTCTTGCGGTCCTTTTTGAGTACGGAAATCTTGGTCCAAAAATTTTAAAAAGTATAGGAACAGCCAATAAATTTTGCAGAAAATAATTCTGCATCACTTAGTTTCAATGTCTTACGTGTATATATCCAACTCTGCTTCGTAGTTATTGGCAGACCGTATTAGAGCAAAGGCGCGGCTCATTTGACTGTACCAATCGTAACTAGCTCACTGCGATACCACAAGCCTGTGATTGGCGGGTAGAACCTCAAGACATTGACAGTTAACAACATCCAATCACAAAGAGGATGGTATATCGCGAAAATATTTCGTGCCAGCATACCCCTGTAAACGCCGTAGTTTCTTGCACCGTGTATGACAGGGTGACATACACCTGGCATGACGTAGCTGTCAGCTGACCAATAACAGACATCAAATATTACAACAGCGGGATTCTTATTGGCTCTGTAAAAAATTTCGCGAATTCAATGCCCTGCATGTTTGAGTCAAATATTCTATACATACTCAAGCCCTGGCCATTTGTCCACTAGCTGCTACTCAGTGGAACAACAGAAAGCGAACGAATAGACGGGGCTTGAATATGTATAGGACAATGAAGTCTAGCGTGTAGGTAATTGGATTCGCGAAATTTTCCTGCCCCTAGATGTAAGGCAACAGTTCCACGTGCAACCAAGCAAGTTTCCCTATTTGACCGAGTCAGTATGAATCCCCCTGTCGTAACATTTTATGCCTAAGAGCTACGGTGTGTCAGGGATAAATCACCCAATCATAAATGTTGCAAGTAACTGCAGTGCATTCAAGGGTATGTCTGCACAAAATATATTGCGATGTATCATATCTGTCTGTAACTATGTTAAATACAACCATCCATGGTTTCAACACGCTTCGCACATTAACCATTATACACAACACGAACAGCAACCGCGAATTTTGCCAGAGGCCTTATAAGTTTTCAGCTGGGTCTCGAGAACTCCTCAAAGATCTCCCCTCCCGTACCCACCTCCAACCTCCTGCCCGCTCCGTGCATACCTGACCTGTACAACCACTCCCGGAATAATACGAGTGGTTTCTTTATCCGGCCACTCGTCCGGACTGGAAATGCTCCCTCTCACCCTACTACGCGTCTAAGGGTGGTTTTCCCAGCTGCAGATGTGTCGACGAAGGCTTAACCTATTAATAAGGAGGGATAAAAACAGTTCGTCCGGAACAGCCTATTGTAGAAGCAAGCGGCTTAGTGCCAACGTGAAACAACCCCCTCCCCATCTTGTATCCCCCTTTCTTCACATGCGGACAAATGTGTAACCCCCGGTGTGTTTGGACAGGATAGGTGCAGTCCCAGACAGGGAAGAAAAGACGGCCTGAAAGCCAGAATTTCCTATGCCAGACTGTTTGGTAGGATCATGTACGACTGGCCAGGCCGCAGGGCGATGTGTACACTATGCAAGTTCATCCGAAAACTGCTCATCGTTCGTTAGGGCATATACACAATATTATTGATTACTTTAACATTTGACTTTACGTTTCCGTTACTTTAAGTATTTTGTCAATACACAATAAAAGCGTAAAGTTAAACAAATAACAGCTGAAAAACGATTTGAGAATCTGTTTTTTGAAGAAAATTAGGAGTTGGCTGGAATAAAGGCCTCGGTGAGAAAATTGCATTATGATATAATGGCAGGTGTAATGTTTTGGAGAGATTCGTTTTTGTTTTATTTTACGTCTCTCTCATGTGATTTTCTCTTAAAACAAATAAACAGTAGCTACTTACATTACACAAATTAATAATATTTACTATAAACACAGTTAAATATGAAATAGCAATTATTTAATAGCATCAGATCAAGACGAAATTCATAACTTGGTAAAGAATTGAGATGTCGGTTCAAAATTGTTGTTGTTCTTTTATGGATATAATGTAACACGATAAAATGTTTGATGGAAGAAGGTATTAGCATACTCATGTCTTTATTCCAGCTAACTCCACATTTATTGTGATATAAATCATTATATTTTTGCCATAAGAGCATATCACGTAAATATTCCAAAAATAACCCTAGTTATTTTAATATTTTCAATTTATGATAATATATTGCAGAACACAAGCAACACCATATATTGACGAAACTTACAGTTCATTTACAAATACTTCTCAAATGCTATTTACAAGGTTTTCTGAGTACATTCAAACCTTACGTGTTACAATTTTCATGAAATCCTAGTGCTGAAGAATAAAACGATGTTCAGACATAAATACTTTTAGTTATAACATACATAATCAACTGTTCTTTGCGAACGGCCATCTTGACTTTGACTTTAAGTTTTCAGTTTATCGGAAACGTGAAGTCAAGTCTGCTTGACTTTACGTTTCGTTGCGCCATTGTGTACGACCCCATAAGAAGCCATGTATTGAAAGCTATAGTAAAGTCAAATGTTAAAGTCAAATGCTAAAGTTTTCAATTGTGTGGAGGCCTTAAAGCAGAGGTCACACTAAGAGGTCTTAAACATGTTTAGTTGAACTAAGGTTAATTCTACAACAAGTTGGAAAGATCATTGTTAAAGTTTGGCACAGGGAAAATGTCTGCCGCTTGAGCGCTGGTATCGGTTAGATGTGTCAACTGACCAATCACAGAACTTTCCTGTATTTTAAGTTACATGAATATAATAAATTGAAAACCAAAATTGGTTTGAGTACACTTTAAATTCAAATTAAATTACTTCTATAATTTCCTAGACTACATATTTAAATTTAATTTTACTAAGGTTTCAAATTTTATCTGGTCCCTTAGTGATTGCAAAGAAACTAGCGGCAGAAAGTTTCCCTCTCCCAAACTCTCCCATAAAAAAAAAAAACAATTTTTCCTTCTAACTTGTAGTAGAATTAACCTTAGTTGAACACATTCGGCAGCCATGTTTGATCGCGTTTAAAGCTAAACATGTCTGAGAAGTCACACGCCTAAACTGAGTAAACTAGAACTTTCTAACCTCTAACAAACTTGTAACCTGAAATGTACCATAGGCCTATTTCATTATTATCACATATTCAGCCGAAATTTGTGTATATTTAATTATAATATTTCATATAACAGCAATGCTACCGTGCGTAATAGCATATAAACACGTTAAAATTTACAGTTCATTTAATTTAATTAGGACAAAATGTCGCACCATAAAGCGGCCATGTTTGTAACATAGCTCGTTACTTGAAGTAGTCAATAGGACAGTAGCAGATGGGATATGTCGTTCGAAACTACATATTTGAAACTAGCTTACTTAGAACGAAAAGAGAATGCGGTCGGAACTAGCTCAGAGTTCGTGTAACCGATGTATAAAGCTGAATCGAGAGATCGTCTGGAATACTCAACTGTCGATAAAATCTGAACTATTCGTCGTAATTCGATGGGAAATTTTTGCCGAGTAGATAGTTTATTAATTGTCGTTTTTTTTATACAGAACTAGTCAGTAATATGGTTAGTTTTAAAGTAAAAATAAAAAATATTAAAAAGTAAGAGTTTGAAACAACTAAATATATAAAAATGGGAAAATAACTTTCAAATGTTTTAACATTATAATATTCAGGTCTCTATGAAAACCGAATTTTAAAAATACTCGCGCAGAGGTTTTCGGATAGTACAATTATTTTCAAATCAAAACGCGAATATTTTTGAAATTCGGATGTTATACAGACCCGGAATTTATTATATGAAAAAATTTGAAAACTTAAGTTTTCCCATTTTTGTAGATTTTGTGGTTTCGAGCCCTTATTTTCTAAAAAACTGTTTTTAATTTTTGACTCGAAAGCAAAGTATCCTACCGCCTAGAGCTGTATAAAAATACGTCCGTTGATAAAAGCACCTACTTAAAAAACTTATCAAATTATGACGAGTAGTTCAGATTGTATCGAAGATTGATTATTCCAGTAGTTTGCTCGACATCTTATCTTTCCATACCCCGTTCCTAATTAGGCTGTTTGTGCGAGTTTAATTTTCCAAATCCAGAAAGGGAGACATCGCCAAACCGTTATATAGAAATGTTGAAACTTGTTCGTACTATGCAGTCTATTTTTTTCAAAACATAAGTGTCTATAATTTTGGCTAATTATCGACTTAATTAAAATTTATTAAACTCAATCAGTAGCCAAAATTAGGGCCTCTAGTAACTTGTGTTTTGAGAAAATTACGCTACATAGTTCAAACAATTTCCAACATTTCCACGTAACGGTTTTGCGATATCTTACCCTTTCAGGATTTAAGAGGCTACGTCATCTCTTTTGTTAAAATTATTTATTTTAGTACAATAACGTAAAGGTATGATGAATTACTCAAATTTATTTTATTAGAAACATTACATTTTGCAATTAAAAACAGAATATTATTGGACTGAATTTATACTAGGAGTTATTTAACCTTTATTACATGGCGAGAGATGATATTGTCAGATATTTTCAATTAGTTTTATTTCCTCAAGACAAATATTAAATATTTCGAATACATTGCGCGTAGAGAAAAGTAAGGTCAATAACTAAGTCCCTATTTAAATATAAAAAAAATATTATCCAATTTTGAATAAGAAAGAAGATAAGCAAAATTCAACAAGATGTGTTATATGGGCTCTTAAAAAATAAAACTTACTAAAATAGCATAAATTGGGACACGGGGCCTTTAAGCCAAATACTTAAGTTTTCAATCGTCGAACCGCCTTAAAAATAGTTGAAGAAAAGAATGTAAGGGAAGATGCTTGCGTGCAAGAGCAGGAAGGAAGATGGACAAAGAGTATTTCTCATACGCTCTTGTATCCCGCTCTGCCAGTAGAGGATTGGTCCGAGAGCACACGTGTTTCGCAGTTCGCATGGCGGCCACTGTACCCAAGTTTCTCCTTATTTCATTATTCTCCCCAAGAAGGCTTGTTTTTATTTCCCCGCCGAAGAAATGGTTTGGGGGGGTTGGGGGTGGTTGGAGAGTTGGTGCAGGGGATATGGTGGGTGGGGGGTGACAGATCAAGGCAAGACTCCCGAGTTTTCTTCTTCTTCTTTCTTTTCTCCATCTCCTAGTCTCCAACACTCGCGCCGCGCGCCGACGAGAAAACGACTAATTGAATTCTGTTTCATTAAAGTGGCGGTAATTTGATTCTCCCCAGTAAGGAAAATAAAAAGAAAAAAGAAAAAAAAAAAAGAAAACGAAGAAGTGCAGGGAAGACCTCTGGATGGGGCCAACGGAAATAAAAAAAAACCTATGTAAAAAGTGAGGATGGAGCAGTGGAACGAGAAAAAAAAAGAGAAGCTGTTATCGTACGACTTTGCACTTTTTTTTACGCAGTTCTTCGGGTTATTATTATTACCTCCCCTACTTCTCAAGTTTTCGAGTGAGGGATTTTGTTTAATTTTTCAGACTTGATTTGCTTACTCCGTGTAAGGATTTCTTATTCTCTATTCGTTGTTGAGATATTTCTCTGATTGGACGCATCTCTTGCAGCACACAGCAATCCCAAATGAAAGAGAATTTCTTTTTTCCCCCCACCAGCTCTAATATGCGCTGTCGTTTATCAATTATGAAAATCGGAGATGACGTTAGAAAACGACTTGTCTCGACGGTAGATACAATTCGATGCAATATGTCAGCGAAACGTCGCGTAACAATGTTAATACTTTCTTGTGATCTTTGAAAGAACTGTACAGTGGGAGTTCACGACTAGATTCAGTTTCTTGGACGTACTCCATCGCAAATTGAATGACTGTCAAAGAAAACTAAAAAAATAAAAGAAAACCATAAAATAAGCAGAGTATGCTTAGTCAGCAAGATACATACACAACATGAAATTCCAAAATGGAATCGGGTCAAATAAAAAACAAGGAACAAACAGATAATAAATGATAATGATAACAAATAAAATAAAAAACCAAGTAACATGCGACACAACATGAGCATGGGGTAGACGGCCGTCTCAATGTTCAGTATTTTGTGATTTGTTGCACAATTCAAGACTTTTTTTTAGCTTTTAAAATGAACCTGAGATGTCCATTTCAGCATTTGTACTGCAAAGTTTGTCTTGTGTAGTGACACAAACAACAAAATATTACAAATTATTGCCCATAAGTTGCTGTCAAACTTATCCAAACTTGTATGAAATGTATAGGACATAGCATGTTATGGGCTGCAATATGGCACTGTTCAATTTGGTAACACATAGAGATATGCCGTCAGCATTGGTGTCGCATCCCTTGACAGTAGCACATTTCTCTATGGATAGTTTTAGATTTATATTTTGTTAATTGAAATGTAATAATGATTTTAGAATATAGTTATGCTCTTTTAGGTATTATTTTGATAAGTTAAAATTTAAAATATTTATAAATATATTCTCATACTATTAGCCTAAGAGAAATTCAGTCCGTAAATGCATAACCTTCCTCGGCTATTTGAAGAGAAATATACACATTAATTTTGATAACTGTTCCGGTAGGTGCTACTAGTACTGAGTAATAATGACGGAATTTCTTTCCTTTCTGGATACTTAGGAACTCTTTATTTAGCTTGTCAGTCCCAACAAGCGTACACCCTTGATGACGTCAAAAAAAGACACAAGTCTTGATCAAAAGCGGACTCCCACGAATATCCACGGCTCGGGATACAATCATCTCTCGGGGTGTCCGAACAAAGAGTCGCTAAATCAAATCCGCGGACACCCGCGAATATCCGCGCTCGCGACACTCTCTCTAAAAAAACTCTACCCCCCTTTTTTTTATTCCCAGCCAATCACAGGCTCTGCGGACGACTGACAAAACTAAACCCGGCCTTTCCTCCGTACCGGTTCAATATCTCTTTTCAAAATTCGTACAGGTTAACATTAACATACACACCAACCTATAATACAACATTTTAACTCTTTAGGATAACTAATAATAAAGTTAATATTACATTTCAGTGCGTGGGGCAAGCGAAGCTACGCCCCTTAAGCTGTGGTTCCCACACAAATTCAAGGCTGTGGACTAGCTCTCGTCCTACATTTCCAGCTTTCGCTTTCCTCCGGTGTGAAGGGTTAAACGGCCGTGACACATGTCGAAAACTCCTCACGAGGGCTTGGGCTCGAGTTTCTCGGCTCACGAGAGAATTATTTTTTTAAAATGTATACGATAGTCGATATCGTAAAATTGCTTCGTAACTTTTTTTACAAATTGATTTTCCTATGCAATGTAATTTTTCGAGACAAACTGTATGATGAGTAGAGCTAATTTATCAATTAAAAGGAAATTTCGTTACTTAACTAATAAGCAACTATTTTGCAGTCTTCTAACTCGACCAAATTAGAGTATGCAGTTTAAATCAGTCATAACAAAGTTACGAAGCGATTTTACGATATCGGCTCCCATTTATGTTTTAAAAAATAATTGTCGTTAAATGCAAAGAAACTCGGGCCCATGCCCTTAATCCATATGCCTCTAGCCAGTTTGCAAATTTAAATTTATCATAAATGGTATGAAACAAATTATTGCGATTGGGCAAGATTTAACTCATGATTCTGAGTACAATGAAATTTACAATGGACTATCTACGGTAACTCTATCACATTTTTCGGTATTTACATTGAGCATTACATCTAATCAATATGAATGGCAAGGAGCCTTATTACAACCACCATAGAAAATAGAGACACAAGAATGTGAATTTTTAGTCCATTGAAATGATACATTTTTTAGGCCTTACCTTGCGTTTTTTAGAGGACGCAATTTTATTTTTTTGATGTGTAGGGGGGTCAGTGTAAAGCTAAAAACAAGTTTGTGGGGTCGCCACCCTTGTCCCACGGCCGCCATCTTGAAAATAGGGGTTGAAATGGTTTTTAAGATATATCTCTTAAACTATTTATTTGATAAAAAAAATTTGTTAACGTTTTTTGTTGCAAATTAAATTCTATACAACTTTGGTTCAGTAACTTTTTGTCGTAGAACTATAAATAAAACAGTTATAAGCGAAAATGTTCAGAAATTCGAGAAAAAAATTTGTATTTTTCGATGTAACGTTTTTTTTTTTACATTTAACAGAAAAATGATATCAGACCATTTTTGTAGATCGTTTTTTGAGGAACAACTTTTACAAACAACATTTTTTCATTAAGTCAATAGCTAAGGTTTTACAGCGCTCCGAAGTGAGTACTATTTTTCAGTATTCTTAACTATACATATATTATACATGTGTATTTATAATGTGTCATCAGTTATTGTTTTTTATTTAATTTGTTATTATAATTTTTTTACTTATAAATTTTGCAATATTATTATAAATTAATTATTGACTCTTTTCCCCACCACCCACGAGGTAGAGTCTGGAGGCGCGTTTTTTTTTACGTGGTATCCCCAATAGGCATAATCCACGGTGATTTTCTAAATTAGAACTACTCCGTCCTCAATCTTTTCAATGGACCAGGCTGCGGCTCAGCATCTGATCGGCTTTCTGAATTAAATATCAGTGGGAGAACTGGAGAAGGGAGGGGTGTTAATGTCGGCGGTTCATCATCAAAGTCATTTTCATTTATTAATTCTGAGAGTTCCATTACGTTGCTGCAAGTCTCTCCAGAACAATGGAAGCACACTACAGAACATTTCAGCCCTGCTTTTCGACATCCACACACCGCTCCACAGTTTCCTTTGAATTTGCAAAAGATCAATTTTAGAAGCTCAGGGGGTGCTGGAGGTTTAGAGTTCTGCACTGGCATCAATAATTTTCCACATTTTTTCCAGCCCCAGTCTTCAGGATCATTATAATTACCAAGCCACGACTGGACCTGATGTTAGACTCGGAAAGTATGAAAGCGAGCTGTGTCTTGTGTTGGAGGAAGTGAAGATAAGTTAAATGTACTTTTTGTCACTGCCTTTGCGAATTGTTTGCATCTTAGGCTGTCAAAAGAATTATCATCTTTATTACCACCGTATAAAGAGATAAAAAAAAGTTCACCAATTACAGTGAGCAAAGCAGGGTCAACTCTCTTGTTGAGAAACAAAGCCGTTCCACTAGCAAACTCTAAATGTTTTTCCAGGGTTTTCACAAATTTCATTTTACCGATATTGTAAGGAGCTGAAGTTGTGTCACATCCTGAAAAAGCATGAAGAAACAGCAAGTTATCCGCAATGACATCTCCGCATATAAAACCTGACGCACAATATAATTGTTCTGCTGTTCGACCTTTTGATGGTTTTAAAAAAAATACATTTGCTTGTTTTCTACCAAGTGCTGTGAGCAATATCAGTATGTCAATATCTTCAGCTACAATAGTAACGGTATTAAATAATGGAGATGCAGCAAGAGCAGTGCGAACGATAAGAGCGTCTGGATCTGATTCTGCTTGGTCAACAGTGAAACCCATTTCCGAGAATACAGTTTTAAGAAGTATAATAAAGTTAGATTTGTTCTTCTCATTACCAGGCAGCTGTTCTTTTGTTCCCTCGTGGTCACGTGGGTATTTCCTACCTGAACAGTATTCTCGGTAACGGCCATCAGATTTAAAATTATTTTAAAAATAATCAATAATTGTAAAATCCTGTTATGGAGTTGAAAAGAGTCAATAATTAATCTTTAATAATATTGCAAAATTTATAATTAAAAAAATTAAAATAAAAAAAACAGTAACTGATGACACATCAATACACACGTATAATATAGGTATAGTTAAGAATACCGAAAAATAGTTCTCACTTCGGAGCGCTGTAAAACCTTAGCTATTGACTTAATGAAAAAATTTTGTTTATAAATGTTGTTCCTCAAAAAACGATCTACAAAAATGGTCCATTGAAATGATACATTTTTTAGGCCTTACCTTGCGTTTTTTAGAGGACGCAATTTTATTATTTTGATGTGTAGGGGGGTCAGTTTAAAGCTAAAAACAAGTTTGGGGGTCGCCACCCTTGTCCCACGGCCGCCATATTGAAAATAGGGGTTGAAATGGTTTTTACGATATATCTCTTATACTATTTATTTGATAAAAAAAATTTGTTAACATTGTTTGTTGCAAATTAAATTATCTACAACTTTGGTTCAGTAACTTTTTGTCGTAGAATTATAAATAAAAAAGTTATAAGCGAAAATGTTCAGAAATTCGAGAAAAAATTTATATTTTTCGATGTAACTTTTTTTTTTACATTTAACGAAAAAATGATATCAGACCATTTTTGTAGATCGTTTTTTGAGGAACAACTTTTATAAACAACATTTTTTCATTAAGTCAATAGCTAAGGTTTTACAGCGCTCCGAAGTGAGTACTATTTTTCAGTATTCTTAACTATACCTATATTATACGTGTGTATTAATAATGTGTCATCAGTTACTGTTTTTTTTATTTTAATTTTTTTAATTATAAATTTTGCAATATTATTAAAGATTAATTATTGACTCTTTTCAACTCCTTTTACGATATTTGATACTGGTTCAAAAGAGGTCTTCATGGACAGATACGTCTGCAATATTGTGGTAGGCCTCTTCGAACGCCAGGTGCTCTGCTACTGACATTTGAAGTACAATGATGGCGGGGTGGGGGAAGGTGGGTGTGGAGAAGCTAGTAGAGGGAGCAGATGAATTCGATCCACTGCACGACGGAATTCATTTCGTGAGCGAGGGCTCGTGTGCTTCGTCCAGAACCTGTGGGCGGTAACTCAGCGACGATAATCGACCCAGCGTGGCGACATTCAACTCTTCAATTACACTCCGGACTTACAGCTGCCCGCAGGAAATGTGCTTCTTCCCTCTTCCCTTTTTCTTTTTTTTAATTACGTCACGTTGCCGTATTTACGACAGCAGCTGCGGTAGGCAACGCCTCGAAGAGTTTATGCGGTAGATGTACTGATAGACATACGTACTTTAATGCCAGTGAGAAGTTCGATCTTCTTCCTTTTTACCCCTTGGTAAAATTACGAGGAAAAGGTCGGTAAACATTTTCCTTTAAACGCTTCACGCAAATTTGTTTCGGTTAATGGAACACTCCGTAAATTTTTTCACTTTAATGAAGGAAGATGCTTGTCTTGTTTTTTCCTTTAGATGCTGCTTATCTCCATGTAAGCGGGCTTTACACAATTAAAAATCTAAGCATTAATACTTCAGGGATAGTACTTCAAAATTTTTCCAGTCCGTTGTTTTAAATTATAACGTACACACTTGAATAGTAACTGTTTATGCTTCTCAAGTTCAGCAGGGAAAATTGGTGTCTGTAGTCCCATGAAACCAAATTTACCAGATAACAAATGTCTTGCTTTAACCTTCAAAATACACTCCTCACATAGTATTTTACAATGTAATTAATGTTTGGATTTGTAAATACACATGTAGAATTGTTATCACCTCTCGTATTTACTACATTTTTACTACAAAGATATATCCATTGCTTATTAAATACCAGAGATACAAAATACCAATTACGTCCCTATTAGCTATATTTAGACAGTAAAATTAATTTTTGTGGGCCTTCAGCTGATTTCTTAAGTGTCCTCCCTACATGTACGTGAATTACGTTGCAGCCAGACACGATTATACTTTTTTTTAAGGAACTCATTTGTACATGACAGTTGTATGTATGACCATGAAAAGAACGAACTCTTCAAACTATGTCGCTATGAGATATAACAATCGGCACGCTTATTAGAATCATGCTTTTCGGGCTTCTAAAATACGTTTGAAACGCTTTTCATATGCCAACCAGATTTTAAAAAAATCACAAATACGAAAACGTATGTTTCACTTTAAAATATTCCTATGGGCACTCGATTTTGGCGAAAAAATTGTTTCCACCAACCTTGCGTGTATATCTTCAGCTATACTCTATGCACATTGGCAACGTGTATAAGTGTCGACGTCCCACACTTGACTGTGCCAACAAGAACAAGGTTACTGAGACAACACACATTTGTGATTTGTGGGTTGAAAACCAAGATGCTGAGGGTTAACATGACCCAATCACTGTTCACGAAGCAGAACTGCAGATGTCTACATCAGTCATTGGAAAAATGTTCGCGAAAATAGGGTGTCCTTAACTTTGCTTCATACGAATAAAATGAAATGGTCAGCACTGAAAGACGAATAAGAAAAAAAAATAATAAGGCACCACGTGAGATGCCAGAGTTGCGCTTAGAGGTCATAATGCAATACAAATCTGTCCAGCAGCACCCTTAGCAGTCTAAAATTTGTATACATCACCCACACATACACACACACAAACAGAGCCTATTTTGAGGGGCACCTTACAAGTACAGTGTTTTGTTTCGCCTCATCGTTGTGTCGTAATTTTATTTTGTGGATCATATTTTTTTGTATGTTTGTCCCTTTGCCAAAGCAGGCTTCAAACACGCGTTGTCTGCCTTAATGATGTCTGGTTTTTTTTCTTTTCCTTTTCTGTTTGTCCTTGGCTTTACTTTCCCCGATTACATTTATGGAATTATTTGTTTCGTATACATCTTGCTGACTAAAGCATACTCTGCTTATTTATGTTTTTTCTATTGTTTTGGTTTTCTCTGACATACAATAGACTATGTCCAAGAAACTAAATCCTGTCAAGTATTCCAGTGTTGCTGCTTTATTAACGAATTGTTATTTTTTTGTGAGAGTCACACGCACTTTTAATATTTGTCCGAACAGAAAAAATATTTCGACTTTTGCATGGTTTACACAGTAAACCTATTTCATTGTAGGTGACAGACTGAGAGGACATTGTTTACGTGTTCGAGGCCTAGAAGTGTGGAAGCTATATGGACGACACAGTATATACGTGCATCACTCCTCACACTAGCCTGTAGGAACAAGTCACAGAACTGGCGTACGGTCTTCTCCCAGACAACTAGCTTCTATGAGACTTTCAGTGGAGATAATATTATTTTATGTTGTAGTATTAAAGATTAAGTCATCTTGTCCACATGTGTTCCTTTCATAGCCGTCTTTAGTAGAGGGCCGCGGCCTTCGATCTGGCAACCCTGCCAGCAAAGGTCATTTTAACACTTCTTTTAGCACTACAGCATGGCCGTAGAAGAACAGGTCTGGACACTCGCCTATCTACCAATATATTTTGCTTTGACCGCCTAGTTTTTTGGCTGCAGTTCGCCAAGTTACCGAGAATGTTGTGTTTTATTGGCACTTCAGTTAGGGCGGTCGGACTCAAACTCCGCCCACTTTTTCCATTGTTAAATGTATAAAGTAAATAAAGATTGCTGGAGCCTTTTATTAAATTTGTGAGCGAAGGAAGCATTTCATAAATTGATAAAAAAATACGTTTTGATAAATTGTTTATCTTACTGGAAAGGAAGTCTGTCCTTATCGCCTTATCGCCTTCCCCGTTTCAGTGCTTCAAACGTAAACAGAAACATACCGACCACTAACTCTTAATGCCTAAAAGTTGCACAAATGTAAATTTTGAATTCACTAACCTCATGTAATAACGTATATCCATCCAGAAAACATTTTATTTTATAATACCAACCTTCAGCAGGGATCGTTGGAAGGTCGCACATAACTGTAAAGTTAATTACTTCTAAACCGCTCAGTTTAAACCATAGACAAAAATGTAGTAAAGTATTCTACAAAGATTTCCATAGCAAATTTTATGTACAAAAGCACGACCGTAGAAGAACAGATCTGGACACTCGACTGGAAACTTGACCCCCTTGTTGTTTGGCTGTAGTTCGCCAAGTTACCGATAATGCTATACTTTTTTGGCGCTGTAATCCGGGCGGTCGGGTTCAAACTCCCCCGACTTCCCTCCCACTAAGATAAACAATTTATCAAAAAAGTATTTTTTATCAATTAATGAAATACTGTCAACTCCAGATTATGCGCACTAATGGAGGAAGCCGATGCCTCGGATAATTCAAAATCGCGGATAACCCACTTTGACCCTTTCTTAGATATCAATAGAAAGGCAGCAATTTAATACATTAGACTCTCGATTATTGTCAGTAATGATAAGGGGGTTTGCACTAATAATCTAAAAACACAAATAATAAAAAATAACCGATATCTTGGTTATCCAATATAAAAACCTATTAATCCATTCATGCGCGTAACTCTTTGTTTCGCCTGCTGGAAAATACTTAAAACATCTGCAAGCCTTTCAAAATACAGTTGCCGGCATAACACGCTGGTGAAAAGTGGGGGAGTAAACACAGTATGTATTTATAAATTACCAAAAAATTTTCAACTTTTTTTCAACTGTTTAAAGTGACATATATTTCTGCGCGGATAATCCGCAAATCGTATAATCTGCACACGGATAATCAAGAGTCTACTGTACTTCCTTCGCTCTCAATTTTAAAGCATGGCTCCAGCAATCTTTATTTCCTTAATAATGTTAACAATGGAAAAAAGTGGGCGAAGTTTGAGCCCGACCGCCCTAACAGCAGTGCCAAAAACGTATAGCATTATCGTGACTTTGGTGAACTGCAGCCAAACAACAAGGAGGTCAAATTAAATACATTGGTAGATAGGCGAGTGTCCAGACCTGTTCTTCTAAGACCGTGTACAAAAGATTAAATACACAGATTGATTCACAATCTGTTAGTCACTCACAGGACGTAGCCTGTGATGACGTTTACACAGAAATAACACTACTTCACGCAAATATAAAATTATTATTTTTCCCAGAGATAAAGGAAGAGTTTGTTTATTTAATCTCTAATTTTTCCCTAGTTGGACGCCCATAATTACTTTCTCCATGGAGTCACTCTTCCTTGAGAACAGTGAACCGATAGCTGGGGAAACACTAAAAATTGCGAAAATATTTAGCAAGACAACATAGTCGCCAATTAACTGTAGGATATTTCCCCCCACTATTATTGGAAGCTGTAACATGTGACACGTGTGAGCAGTCTTCTGTTTAAAATATTTTTGGTAAATGTGGCAATGTTGAGGGAGAGAAGATATTTGTTATGAATTTTGAAGACAACAATAATATAATACGTTCATCCTATATGAAAGTTAATGATTCTGCTTGACAAATTAAATAAAAATTCCGTTATTATTTGTGTCAAACAGTTATCAAGAATATATCCTATGTCCTGCCAAAGAAACATGGTTGATAATACAACATGTATAAATGTTATGGCTCAAAAGGTAAAAAATAAAGAAAATTATCTCTTAAAGAGAGAAAAAGTGCCACAAATAAATGATAAACAATATCGATACAAAACCTTCAGTGTTATACACAGTACGTTGCAGCCTAGCAGGCAACTTTTGCCGCGAATTTCCAGTGTGTCTAGTGATTGCTTTCTTCAACAACGTACACCGACACATCGAACTATTTGCGTCACCAAAATACGCAAATGTTCAGGAATCAGGCGGGCGATAATTTTACCGCAAACAACGTTGTAAAGAGACTAAAAAAAGAAAAAAAAAAAAGGAAATGAGAGGTAAAAATGCTAATGACATGAGCGTTAAACGGGCTGCCAGTCAACCTGCTGCATACATCAGGTCATTACGTCGGCTTCACCAAACACGGCGCAAATTGACAAAGCTGCTCTCTAACTGGATGACGCGCGTCGGCGAACAAGTGTTGCTATTGGGGGGAAGAGAAGGGAGGAGGGGCGTAGAACGTGTGGTACGCACGTGTAATGCAGTTATCGACAGGCGCCTTTTCGAACCCCGGCAGGTAGTAGCCATTGTCAAAACCAACATTTGGTTATAAGTTGGGTCGCGAAGTTTTCACGAAAATAATTTTGCCGCAGTTTGCTTCAGTGCCTTACGTTCGTTCACATCTGCAGTTCTGCAATATAGTCAGTGATTGGATTCTGTAACACCCATATGCTAGATGTTCTACCCGCAAATCACAAAAGGGCGGAGTTGCAGTAACCTTATGACAGAATACTTAGAACTACAGAAGAGAAACAGCTGGTAGGACAGAAAAAACTCAGTCACACACGCCAGCAAAATGGCTTCACTGGCCAGCAACATGGCGGATAAGCCTACCTCCAATCAACGTAAGTTGGCTGCCCTGCTACCAGACAGCCAGGCCAATAGGAAACCAGTAGTAACAGGAACCAAACATGCACGGGGCTGGTATCAACAACCTCCAGCAGCCAATAAGAGGCTGAGTTTGTCCCTATCAAATAAGACGCCACGTCATTTCGCGTCTGTATTACTGTTTAGTAGAGGCCTGGATATTTCGCGTTTTCTTTTAGGCGCGAGCTAGAGTTGCAGCAACTATAGGTCTATATCACGTTCATAATTGGCCGTTGACTTACTTGACACTTCCTGGAAGTAGCTGAGCCAATAATAAAACTGCCTCTGAATACAGACTCATTTCTAGGGCCCGGTAGTTTTCGCGAAAAGATTTTTGCCCCACTTTGTTTCAGTGGCTTACGTGCACACCTGCATATCTGCTTTGTGGTCAGTGATTGGATGCCGTAACATACAACGTCTGGAGGTTAAACCCGCAAATCACAGACGTGATGTGTCACAGTTATCCATAGAGCCCACGATTTTTGGTGAAAAGAATTCTGCAACCATTTGTTTCAATGCCTTATGTGCACATCTGCAGCTCTGCTTCGTGGTCAGTGGTTGGCTGTTTTAAATTCTCAGCGTCTCGGGGTTTTACCCGCAAATTACAGACGTGTGGTGTCGCAGTAACCTTATTCCTGTTGGCACAATCAAATTAGCCACGCCTGTGCAATTATACATTCTGCCAATAATCAAGAAGCAGACCTGCATATGTGCATGTAAGGCATTGAAACAAACTGTTGCAGAATTCTTTTCACCAAAAATCGTCGGCTCTAGTTATCCATGTACTGATTGGCGCAGTCAAATGAATAATAACTCTGCACAAAAACACTCTGCCATTAATCATGAAGTTGAGCTGCAGGTGTGCACGTAAGGCACTGAAACAAAGTGGGGCAAAAATCTTTTCGCGAAAACTACCGGGCCCTACTCATTTCACAGTGTCAGCGAGCAGCTAATAAACAGCTGCTGTCTGCACTTCACATATATTTTTGGAGGCTAGCCTACAGCTCAGTGAACACGCGAATTTTGCCGGTCTCTATTATTTAGTGTGTGACCTTATTGTGAAATACACGGTCAAATGAGAGACGTCACTTCACGGTGACACGCTGCCAATAACCATGAAGCAAAGCTGCAGATGTGTACATAAGGCTCTGAAACAAACAGGGGTAAAATAATTTTCGCGAAACGTTCACAGGCCTAGCTATAAATAGAGCTAGTAATTTTTTTGAAAATATTTTTTTTTTTTAACGATTTGTTTCAGTGTCTTTCATGCACATCTGCAGCTTTGCTTCATGGTTATTGGCAGAATGTGTTAGTGCAGAGGCGTCACTCATTTGACTGAGCCAACGAGAGCAAGGTTACTGCTACACCACTCGTCTGTGATTTGCAGATACAACACCAATATGCTGAGAGTTAAAAACATACAAACCACAGACTACAAGTAGTAATACAGACGTGAAATGACGTGGCGGCTCATTTGATAGGGACAAACTTTGCCGCTGATGGGCTGTCCGAGGTTGTTGATACCAGCCCCGTGTATGTTTGGCTCCTGCATGTTACTGCAGGTTTCCTATTGGCCTGGCTGCCGGCTAGCAGGGCAGCCACCTTACACTGAATGGCCGTAGGTGTTTTCGCCATGTTGCCGGCCAGGGAAGCCATTTTGCTGGCGTGTGTGACTAAGTTCGCCATCCTACCAGGTATTTCACCTCTGTATTCTTGTATTCTGTGAACAAGCGAAAACCAACCATCTTCTGGTAAGCTAAACGTACGTTGAAACCTAGCAAACAGTCGAGTATTCCCGCGAAAAACCATTATCTCTATCTATGACTAATAGCGTCATAATGACTAGTCACTATCATGAATTTAGGAATATATAACAAGGAAATGTACTTTACTAGAGCGCGATAATGATACATTACTGATAGAGATCTGTAAAATTCGCGTTATTTGGCCACAGACTAGACTTGCTGCGCTGTGTATAACAGATGACAATCAGTGATGTCATTGGCCACGATCTGCTATGTGATGTCATTTACAGAAAGTTGATCATTACACCGTGTAACTTTCAATTAATTGGTCAGAAGCATTCACAGAGGCCAGCCACGACGTTGTCTACCAATGAGAGAGGTCGAAAGAGCTTAAGGCCTTTGCCAGTCTAGCATGCTGCCAAAAAATAACCCGAATTTCGCAAGCATTTAATTATTAGGGACCCAGAAATTTCGTGGGTTCAACGACCTACTGGCTAGACTCCACAGTCCTGTGTACACTCTGTCCTCAGATACTTGTATATTGTCTGCTGCTCCAGTGAGTGAACAGTTGTACAGTATATGTGACAAGGTAGCGCGGCAGTCAGTGAGTGCTATCATGCAGGTCTGCTATTGGTACACTAACCTCAAGGAAGAGTGTCAGTAACAGTGACCCAATCGTGTAGGTAATTAACGTGTACAGGCGTTTGAAATCTAAAATATTGTGACGAGTATATAAATACCGGCCCACTGCGATCATAGATAGAGTGATCGCGGAATGGAGCTGGTGAGTGTATGTGATCGACTTGGCAGTGAGGGACGAGGCGGGACCAGCAGATCGAGTAAAGGCTATGGAGGTGTGGACGACGGTGATACTCTTAGAGTGGTGTAAGTGTGAGAGTGGACGAACAAGTTGAATTGTAGCTGGGCATTGTGAGACATTTCTAGATAGATACTTATGTGGTCGGAGAACTGTTTTAAGAGAGAGAGAGAGAGAGAGAGAGAGATGTTATTAATTATACACTAGAGTAGTAAATTAGGCTGTATATAATATCTGTAAGTGTTTAATTGAAAAGGGTGAATCGCGAGAGTTGTTTATAGAGATTGTAATAAATTAAAAACTTCAATTTAAGTAATTTATAAAATTATCTAAGCTATCTATCCCAAACAAACCTGGCTGCGCCCAGGACAGCAAAGTTGTAAATATATGGAGAAGGTCACTTCTACGACCTCGTAATTTCACCGAACTTTCTTCCTACCCTTCCCCTTACCCCCTCCACCACGAACCACTCTGTACACCTCCTCTAAACATGTTCTGTCAACTGCCGAGGTCGTAGAACTCCCCTACACTTCTTACCTTCTACAATACCATACGCAACTCCTGTTGGCATCCCTTTACCCTGTCCATAAACCATATACACCGTCTATTGGTGCTTGTGTATCTGTCCTCTCATTGGCTACCACGTGACGAGTTCGTACATCAGACATAAAGCCTAGAACCTATTGGTCATAGCAACCAACATTCGTCACCGACCCACATAACCTCCAGCGTAGTGGGGAGAGAAGTTCTGTCAGCTGACGAGGTCATAATAAGTTACACGTTAAGCTATGTTGGCTCTAATTACACAATATTTTCTGAGACTTTGTGGTAAAGAGTTTAACAAATTGTTAATGAGAGTGTCACAGAAGTATACGTTGTTGACGTTCAACCTGACCTAGAATTAATACGCGAAATACTAGTGCCGCTTGTTATAATTTCTCAAAGAATAATGTACCTACGACAGTAAAACTGTTTTGAGTTGAAGGCAAAAGTCGTATCATTGTTACTAGTGTCGAAATTTTTATACTGGCATATCATCAAGATTATAAAAAATTAAGGTTTTAAGCGAAATATTGCAATATAGCTCAATTTCTTTATAATAACACATATTCTTCTATTAAACAGACAAATTTTTCTTAGAAACCTAGATGCACCATTTGCGAATACATATCTGTATTAAAACCCTTTATGAATTTTCTTTCTGAGAAAACAGACTAAAACAGAAGCGTGTTTTCGTGTTTTCTGTCTCTTTTTCTCTTCTACACTCACAGATACTCCATCTCCGGTGAATGTCTACTTTGGTTTCCACCCTCAGTGAGTCTTCTATACAACACACCATGGGCGCGTCCAGGGATTTTGGCTTGGGTACGGCACGAGAGCTAGTAAATAATAAATTCTGCAAACTATAGGCAGATGGAGCTCGTCAAAGCCTCGTATAGTACATTGTAGCATATCGCTTCAGAAACACATGAACACACTTTACTTGCAATATCCTCTCAAACACACATGTACTGCGCATGTGCTTTTGTACTGTACCACTAGTACATATGTAAATTGATATAAACATTTAAAATTTTACCCTCTTTGGAGGGGGGGGGGGCACGTGCCCCAAGTGCCAACCCCCTGGGTTCATGGAACACACCCAGCTGTCGTTATAAGTGTACGTCCGGCGAGCTCTTGTTAGATCTCAGTTAGGTAGGGAGGCCCCTTAACCTCCCCTCCGCATCGCTTCCTTCGTAAGTCCCGACCTCCTTGCCGAACGCCTCCGCCGTCGTTAATTATACATTTCACGGTAGGTGGAGCGGAATAAGTCATGAAGTCCCGCGTGACGCTGGGAGGCTGCGGAGGCGAGGAAGATGAAGGAAGACGGCCGGGCGTCAGAAGGAGATAGCGAGGATAAAAAAGATGGTACGGGAAGGTAGGGGGGAAACTCCGTGATTTAATATTAAAAGCAGCCAGTCATAAGGAAGAAGCGGGGAGATAAGGCAGGGGCGAGCCGAACATGTATACGGAGACAAGTCCTCCGTGTGACGTGCCTTATGGGGCAGGCTTAGCTAGGGTTGTTTCCGAGACACAGCTACACTCACTGCCGTACAAAGTCGAGCACCATCTTCTCTTTCCTCTCGCGCGAGCTCTCATATCAAGACAGTAAATACAGCTGAAACAGGGTTCTAGACAGAGGAGGGGGATGAAGGGGAATGAGTGACAGATTTTTGTCAGCGCTTAACATCGAGGTCTTTATCGCAGGTGAGAGGGGAACATGAGGCGAGTATGGAGCGGCGCCGGTATGTAGGGGCAGGGAAACGGGAGATACCCGAGAAATATCTTTTGTAAAATTTACAAATATTTTCTTTGAAAAATCATTCGTTTGTAAAGTTACAGAGGTAACGTTTGTAATACTACAATTGAATTCCTTCTACTTATAAAGACAACTCCTGCCCCTATTATTTTTTTGTAAAAATTACAATTCATTTATTTGTAGTTTCTTATAATTTGGACATGTGTAAAAATGTCCCTTGTCAAATGATTTGTTTATATAGTTAGGCTACAAGGATTTTCTTTGTAAAAAAACATAGGAAACATTTGTAGTCTACCAAAATCATATTTTTGCGAAAATTACATAGTTATAGAAAAAACACTAATCGTGTAGTGCATTTTTCTGGAATAAAGTGAATTTTCATGAGTGCATAATAAAAATATAAAAATAAGATTATCGCAGAACGTATTACAAATTGAGTGTATAGAAATAAATTAAAATCAGATAGCACGGAAAACACCTTTTGAAACTTTTTTTTTATTTTCAAAATAATTTCATATAATATTTATTTACGTCATAGGCTAGTTTTTAATGTATACGTTAGGTGCCATTATTAAAATAAAACAAGTGTTACAGTATTTTCCTTTGTAAGTACAACCACAAAAAATCTAAATGTAGCAAAAATATAACCAAATTTCAGATATTAAAAAAAATACAAAACGTTACTTGAATGGGTTTTATGTAACAAAAGCCCTGGCTAGTGAGACGTACGTTTTCTGTGAATTATTTCGTTATATTATGTTGGTTGGTTTTCGAGGGGTGTGTGAACTAAAAACATGCAAATTTCGACTTTTAAATGCCATTACGGGAAAGCCAATTGAGCAAATTTTTTAAAAAGAGGATAACGTACTCCCAGGTAACATTTATAAAACTAACACAGTTTCATATAAACATAAAACTATGATTTTTTCCCTCTGAAATCCCCTTTAATTCATTTCTACACTTCGGTAAGGCAAGTTGGCAACAAATTTTTTAACAGTGTAATAATTCAAACAAGAACAAAATCTCTAGGTATACCCTACAAGGAATTTATTTTGGCAACTAGTTTCCAAAGTTCTGGTTTGTTGCTGTACAATATAACTATATGTACAGTACAGACGCAGCACTTCGACCTCACAGAGAAAATATTTGGTACAGTCAACCGTATATATGTGTGTATACAGCCAAACAAACGTGTAAAACTTCTGGAAGATTTATTTATCTCATCAATAGGGTTCAGGTCAGTTAAATATGAATTTTTATGAATAACAAAACCTATATTTAATGTATTATGTATATAGTTTTTTTTCAGGCAACAAATATTTTGTTGGATTAAATACATTATTGTTTCGCCATATACGGACATATGCATGTTTAAAGGACTTTTACCACTATCTAATATTTACTGAACTCAATTTCTTGAATTAATGTTATTAAATAGCACAATAAATAAAACAATTTCATTCAATAAACATTGAAGGGATCGCTTGAAAAGTTATCACACAATTTGTAAACAAGTCATGCACAAAATAAATAATGTAGCTATTTTACAAATATATACTAATTGTGCACATAATAAAAAATATTTTAGCTTTATCCAATATAAAATGTCTCGTTATTTTGGTATGTATTATTTAAAAGAAATTATGCATGTATTTATTTTTAATATGGTTTAATTTATATAAATAATTCGAAGTTTATGTTATTTGAATTTATAATGACAGACTCTTTTCCTATTTTAAACATTTTGGTTGAAGAATATTTCAAACATGTTCGAAACAAAATTCAAGACATTCGGTTATGACGTCAGCATGGCGTCACACGGCATTCAATAAATTGAATTCTATAAACGTAACAAAAATTAAAGCAAAGTTTGATCGTGTGAAAGAGTATTTACTGTACCACATGTTATTTTCTCAGTGTAACAACGACGAGGAAGTGTTTACGTAACGCCCTGTGCGCCCAGCACGGAACAATGCGCGTTTCTCCGGAGTCGCAGAGGGAAAGAGGATTACAGACAGCGCAGGATGTTGGGCGAGGATGGGCGGGAGAAGGGCGGGAGAAGGGCGGAGATGCGAGTTATCCCTTCAGGCGCGCCTCGGCGTAAGAACTAATCCCGCGACACGACGTCGCGCGTCGCCTGCTGATTAAACAACCGCGCCTAGTCGCGCGCTAACGCCGGCCGTCGACATTCGCGGTCACAATCCCCGCGAAAACTCCGTATTTTTTAAAAATATATCTTTTACTCGAAAAAGTTTGTAAACTGGAAAATAAGAGGCGTGTCCGGCCCTGGCATAGGGAAAGACTTTGACCTGCCTAGTTTTATCGCCAACAGCAGGGCGAGGGGGATAATAGCTCGTGTTTCTACATCTTTGACGATAATCATTTTTTAAAAAAACATAAACGGGAGCCGATATTATAAAATCGCTCTGTAACTTTCTTCTTAAGAAAGTACGCTGACTTTGTGGAAATGTACTCTAGTAGCAAACACAATAATTTTTCAGTTTGCCAACTGTTGGCAGAAGCGGCCAACATTCGCTAGTATGATGGTCTACTTTTGCTGGAATGGTTGTTAATCAGGCCATGTCAGTAAATATGTTTGTAGTTATAATAAAATAATTTTAATGTGGGCAACTTAGTTTAAAAAGACTGACATATTTCAGTATACGATCCACAAACAAACATAGCAAAATAACCCATAAGCATTTGAGTATAATAAGAATGCCTGTGGTACACTTGTGGTTAATGTGTGGATGATTTCACTATGCATCATGTATGCCACATGTGGCCGCGGGTGAATTCCGAATATTTATGCCTGTGGGTTGCTTATCACGACCAGATTTGTACAAGTGGGCCAGTTGGTGTTTGCTATTTGGGCAGCGTCATGGCAGTTAATTAGTTGACTAGCTAAATTTTGGTTTTTCTTGATAAATGAGATAAAATTGTATACCTCTTGTCTGGAAATATTACAATGCTTAGTAAATCTAACTGCAACAAGGTTACACAGCAATTTCACGATAATGACTCTCGTTCGGGTGTAAAAATAAACCGGCCGACCAACGGCATCGTCAGGCACGATTCCCACATACGAAAATCCGGGTCGACCCCGCCTGATATCGAACCCGGATCACGTTAAAGTTTGGGGGAGGGGGGGGGATGGCGAGTGCTTCAACCATGGTCTAAACCGCGTACAGTAAGTTAATAAATAACTATGCATTTAAATAAATTTCCTTAGTTGAGATTTCAGTAAAAAAGGAATACGTAACCGAACGAGATGTAGCAGAGGGAAATCGCGTCTCGCTCCGATCATCCTGATTTCAGTTTTCCAGAGTTTTCTCAAAATCATTCCAGGCGAAAGCTGGGACGGTTACTTAAACAGGTCTTGGCCAATTCCTTCCCCCTTTCTCCCCGTGTTTCTCTGTCAAGGCATTGTGCTGTTCGAGGACACGTGAAAAAAAAGCAACATGTTGCCGTTCCGTTGTTTTTACGCGTGTGCAGGAATTCATCGAGAGAATAAAAATTGAGACATTAAAAGATTTTTTTTTGCCATATCTTAAGTTACAAGTAATAGCGCCTTGAAATTTCCAGAATCTTGAGTGTCGGTTTGTAGGTCAGAGATATATTTTCAAACCACACGGCCGTTTAAGAAAAGAAATCTGCTGGGAATGAATATTAACGCTCGAGCTTCTTTCTTGAATATGTAATACGGGAAAGGTGATGTTATCCACTTTTCTGAACTCTTTTGCGCACTCTCTCGTTATTCTCTTTTTCTTTTATACAAGGAAATCTCCTTGCTTCTCGCTCATTTCGGTTCAAATTTTCTTTTGATCCTCCCCTTCGCAGCATCTTCTTTTACTTTATATATTCGTGCTTCATCAGGCAATTCAGTCTTCAGTAGGGTCTTCTTTCAGTAAGGGGGTGAGGGAGAGAAACGGGATCCTGTAAGGCCATCGCAATTTCAGATTTCCTCATATATTTTCTTTTCTACTATAATTTCCTCGTCTCTTTCTCCCCCACCCCTTTGAGTTCTCCTGCCCTTCTCCCTTGCAGCATCTTCGTCTCGTGTGTACTTGAGTCCTCTCTCAACTTAGGAGTGGGAAGTGGAATATAATATATTAGGAGGGTGGAAGTGTTGAGGGGTAGCAGGGGATATTCTCCTCGCTATACTCTGCCCATTACAAGGTAGGAGCTTGTGTGCCTTGTTGGCGTGCTTGGAGTACATTAGCAGATATACGATCTTTGAATCTGTTGTGCAGTGGGAATGCACAACTGGATGTATTTTTTTTCCGGACATACACCATTGCGACGCAGATGTCTGTGAAAGAAAACTTCAGAGATTTTTCTGTTCGTGTCTGGAAAGCCATAGTGTTTTGTTTTGCCTCATCGTTGTGCCGTATTTTAGTGTTTAATATATTTAAGTGTTTGCCCTTTTGCGAAATCAGGCCTGAAACCTGCACTGTCTGCCATATTGGTGTCTGTTTTTTTATTATTTTCCTTTTTTTTTTTTTTTGGCTGTACTTGTTATATGTTACCCAACGCCATTTATAGCATTTTATGTTGTGCAGGTATCCTGTTGGTTAAAGCATACTCTGGTTATTTATGTTTTCCAGTTCTCTGTAAGTGTTCTTTGACAGTTATCTGCATCACAATGGAGTATGTCCAAAAACTACATCCAGTCATTGGCTGATTTAGTAACAGCTATCACACACAAATAATATATTGATTAGTTGATGTGTTTAAGTTCGTCACAAAGCAATAATTAAGGGACAACTGTCTTGCAGCACCTTGGAAACTCCGCGTTTATTATCAAAACTATCACTCGTGCTGAGAATATACCTACCTACGAAAGAAAACTCACTTTAAATAACTCCCAAACAGCATACTTTCAATACACCACGCGTATTGTAAATACTATTTCGCGACTCCAACGTGGCTATAAACGACTTTTCTCGCACAGCTACATTACAAACCTACTGCTCAGATTTATATTTCACTAATCGTCGTCTACGGACACCCGATTTCCGCGAAAAGATTTTTTCACCGGTTTGTTCCAGTGTTTTTTGTGCACGTCTGCAGCTCTGCTTCACGAACAGCGATTGGGTGCTTTTAATTCTGAGCGTCTTGAGGTTCTACCTACAATTCACAAACGTGTGGTGTCTCAATAACCTTCTTTCTGATTGGCTCATTCAAATGAAATACTTCTATACACAAATACACGCTGCAAGAAATCAGGTATTCTTATCGACGGCTCTACACTGTACTTCGATACAGACTTTCCATTAACAAAATTATAGGTTCAACGCTCGAAGTTCCATAGATCCAGCGGTACTACGGAAAACACTGCGCCACAGACTAAATAGTAATACAGACGTGAAATGACGTGGCGGCTCGTTTGATATAGGCGAACTTGGCCGCTTATTGGCTGCCCGAGGCTGTAGACTCCAGCCCCGTGTCTGTTTGGCTTCTGCATGTTACTACAGGTTTCCTATTGGCCTGGCTGCCGACTAGCAGAGCAGCTGCCTCACGCTGATTGGCAGTAGGTGTT
>PNEQ01086236.1:5693-26767 GCA_003012365.1 Medauroidea extradentata | reverse complement strand
CTTTTTCACCCTTTTGGGTGTCGAATTTCGAAATATTTTAAATTTACATCTTAGACATTTGTATAAGTATCCAACTGAAGTGTAAATCACATCGCTAGCCCGTTCAGTCGAATCAAAATCGATCATTCACTAAAAAAACACATATCACCCCTGCACAGTATTGAGAAATCGAATTTCAAAAAATCTGAAAACCGTTTTGCGATAATTTCTGTAATCATCATTCTGAAGCAAAAATGTATTGTATATCTCGACGGGTTCGATAGATATCGAGGATTTATCTAAACCACGTTCAAGGTCTTTTCAACACTTAAGAGAGTAAATTTCGAAAAACCCTTGAATCACGTTTTAGAATACTTTATCGGTATCTCGTGGACGTAAAAAACACAACATTAGCCTGCTGGGTTCAAGATATATCGGCGATTAATTGAATACGCTTTTCACCACTTTTCACGTCCTTAGGTGGCGAATTTCGAAAATTCCTGAAATTACTTTTTAGGTATTTGAGTAAGCATCAATCCTAAACAAAAATCACGTCGCTATATAAAAAACTATGGGATCGATATATATCGAATGTGAGTCAATAACTCATATTACCCCCTTTTTAACCAGTTTAGGGCCGAATTCAGAAAATATATTTTAAATGGTATTTTGGATATTTACTAAAGCATAAATTTAAAGCAAAGAGCACTTCGATATCTCGATTGATTCGATAGATATGGAAGGATAATCGAAAACACATTTCACGTATTTTCACCCCTTCAAATAAAGAATTTCGAAACATCTTTGAGTCCTGTCATAGATATTTGTAAAAGTAACCAATTAAAGTTAAAATCACGACGATAGCCAAACGTGTTTCAAAGATATAGACGATTCATTAAAAACACATTTTGCCCCTTTTTACTGCCTGGGGGTCGAATTTCAAAAAACCTAAAACTACTTTTTGGGTATTTACGTAAGCAATATTTTGAAGTGAATATCAACTCTCTATCCCGAAGGGTTCGATAGATATCGATAGTTGATTGGAAACACATTTTTACGAGTGTCCTATTAAAGTAAAAATCACGACGATTGGCCGTCGGGTTCGAGCTCTATCAACGTTTCTTCGGAAACACATTTCACCCCTTTTCATCCCCTTAGAGGTTGAATTTCGAAAAATCCCTTCTTAGTGCTCGCCTACGACCTGAAGGGAACCCCCACAAAAAATTTCACAATTCTAGGTCCAGTGGTTTGGGCTGCAGTTTGATATGTCAGTCAGTCAGTCAGTCAGCTTTAATTTGTATATATAGATATATAAAGAGAGTTCAGAAGTTACTTAAAAATATATATTTGACGCTCTGGTGTTGCCCGCATGTGGTGATGTCGAACTCCCAAATATATACATAATGATGAAAATGTAGGCAGCAGCCCTCCACATTTTTGCTCTTGTCCCCTTGTCTATTTTTTGTCAAAGATGACGAGGGTACTTCGCCCGACCTTGAAACCAATTGCACCA
The DNA here is from genome assembly GCA_003012365.1 of Medauroidea extradentata. Classification (NCBI taxonomy): domain Eukaryota; kingdom Metazoa; phylum Arthropoda; class Insecta; order Phasmatodea; family Phasmatidae; genus Medauroidea; species Medauroidea extradentata. The sequence goes on along the minus strand of PNEQ01086236.1, from coordinate 25,275 downwards.
TTACTTCCACAACCAATTACAAGTTTCCATATGACTCCAAGACTTTACTGTATGTTATTTTGTGAATCATTTTATTGTCAGCGATTTACAATAAAAATGAACATGTACTGTCTGTAAAAAATTGTTTATGCATTTATTCTCCTCCCTAGCACAACCACATTCCATTAATTATGAGGTTAATTTATCCTGCCTGTATTAATGACTTTAATATAATAACACAAGGGATTCTGGATATTTTGTAAAGATCACAGCTTAGTATTAACATTTTGTTAGTGTAGTTACTTTTTAGTTATAAGAGAGAGTGTGTAATTTTTTAATTCTGCAATACTTACATTGTGTATTCATTACAAAATACAGTGTTTGGGTTTTAAGTTTTTAGCCTCTACGTACATGTTTACAATAATATGTTTTTTTTCTGGAAGAAAGGGACATTAATGTGCTTCTAAATTATTTTTTTTCACAGAGGCCTGGTATTTGGTGCTGGCAATCATGAGCTGGAATTTATTGGCTGCCTTACATTTTGTCTCATTCAGCTGACCACTGATGGCAAGATTACGTAAGCCTGGATATATTTACATTGTTCAACACCATATTTTAAATATTAAGATATTGGCCAGTAGTATATAATAGCCGGTTCTGGTACAGGATCTGGGTGCTGTGGCATCATGGCGGCCCTTGAATGAGGTCACAGTGGCCATCTTGGATGATGTCGCACAAAAAGTTTTCCAAAATTTCGGAAAAATTACAAAAAAGTCAGAAGCTTTCTAAAAAAAAAGAACCTTTTCAAAAACCAAAAATATCCTTTAAAATATTGATATCTCTAAAAATTGTAAAATATTCCCAAAATTCCTAACATTTTCCACTAATCACAACAATTTGCTGAAAACTTCTTGAAAATTAAAAAAAAAAATGGAAAAATCCTGAAAATTAAAAGAAAAATATTAAAAATATATTGAAAATCTAAAAAAAAAAATAATAAAACAACAAATTCCAAAAGTTAAAAAATAGTTTTAGAAATATACAAATTACAGAAACATTACATATTATTTTCTACTTTTTCACCTACTCAGAGTCCAAAAATTACCTGAGTATAGCCGCATCCTCAAATCAGCTAGGTGACTCCGAGGGTAAGGAGTCAACCCTGAAAGCGGCTAGGTGACTCGAAGGGTTAGGAGTGAACCCATACCATCAAAGCACCTAGATGACTCAGAGGATTGGGAGTCACAGCCTCACTGAGGAGGCTGTCGCTGAGCATCAATATAAACATCAGTATTTTAACTAATTCACTTTAAACTTTATTGTGTGGTGGTACTTGAGCCCTAAATTTCCACATACAAGATATTTTCAGACTGTCTATTCAAACTACCATGGCATCACGTGCGGTAGAGAGAGAACTCTCATCTCAGGGTATGTCATGGGTACGAAGGCATGCAAGGACACAGAAATTAAATAAATCAGTTTTCATATGAATGGCACATTTACTTCGGCGCAAATTCACTTGAAATTACAAGAAAACAAAAGAAAACACGCTCCACTGGTGGGCTACTAATACAAATATTACAACTTAGGCCATTTGCAAGAGTTACAAATAAGAGTTCCTTCAGGCCCGCGTACATCACGCCCAAACACCTCGGTAAACTTGTACCCGAAATTACTGTGCCAATCAAATAATTACCGCGACTTCCATCGAACGGAGAATTGAATTCAATAAAAAAATAATTAATACACGTAATGAACTATGCAGCTAATTCATCTTAGGCGCACGGCCCTCACCATCACGTAGTTCACCCAGGCATGTGGGCGAACCCCTTGTCTCGCGAGCGCAGTCGCGACACGTCTTCATCTCATAGTGGGTCAAGCAGAACTGGGGAGAGCCCAGGGCATGCGCGGCTTAACCAAGGGTGCCAATACCTCCAACCCAGCGCACATATCCCTTCGGAACTCTTTTAATTACTATGCCGTACACAAGTGGCTCAGAACCCTCAATTTAAAATATACGACTCTTGGCAATATATACTTAATACATAAATTTATAGATTACGTTAAAAAGGAACATTTTGTCATAAAATTATACTATACAATATAACAAAGGCGTCACTGCCGGAGTAATACATTGCGACCAACGGGCGATTCCCAGAATTCAAGGCCCTTTGTCCAACCTCATGAGCTCCTCGCCTGAGGCCATCCACAAAGATCAAACTTACACAAAACTGAAAATGTGAAATATGCCCTATGGCATCAATAAGTTATTTAGATAAAGTTCATGAAATACATTGCTGAACAAAATGAAACTAGCCTGAACTCTCTACAACAAAATTGACTGATCAATATCAATAAATTACTAATTATGAAAAATAATCTGACATTAGCCCTATGTAGCCCACTGCAGTAATTATTGATTAGTTACAAATTAATTTGTTTTAAGTTTGACAGCTTCTTGCTTCATGATGCCATTCCATAGCCTCGCAGTACTAAAGTTCATCCACAGATATTGATGTTAGAAATAATACCTCAATCAATAAGGAAAATATTTAATTAAAATAAAATCTTGGTGAACAAACGATGCACTTACACTCAGAAAGCCGGACAGACTGACAGACTTTGACCAGGCAACTTATGAAATGTGGGGCTTCACTTCACACTGCACACAATATCAAACTAAACCAAAGTGACTGGTTGCTGCCTTAGTGAGTTGGGGGCTCTTATGTGTGGGCCGGCATTGTGGTCGGTGTTAGACTACACTGGGGTCAAGCAAACTACATCAAAATTTAAAAAAAAAAAAAAAAAAGCAGGGAAACATGGCTGGTGAGGCCAGGTGACTTTACAATTGCATACATTTAGAAATTTTTTACCTCAGATATGTATTTATTAAAAATTATTCTTATTTCCTTTAGAAATCAATTTAAAATGATATAATCCTGATTGGTTGTTGGTAACATTCCTAACCACCACACACCTTCATTATGCAAGTACAACTTCTCCCATCATCCCTGCTAGTTTAAATCATATATTACATTAATTTCATATTTTTAATATCATTTTTTTAAATTTTGTGTAGTAATAAATGACCCAAGAATTTTCTAGTGTATTGTATTATTTTACCAGTATCTATACCACTAAGACACAGACTAATTCATATTGGTTGATTTTTGTTAAATCAATATCTTATAACTGTACAGTTCATTAACTTGATAAATATATTATTTAGCTTCTTTAAACTCCCACATATCATTACATGTGTACCACTGCTTACATCATATATTTTTATTATTTTAACTGTATAAAGATATTTATTTGTATCAATTTTTTTATATATTTTTGTATTCTAACATTCATTCTTACAAGGCTTTAAAAAATCTGTTTATTTCATCCTTCCTTGTCCCACATACCCTGTGCTTTCTTGTCTCTCATACTCTATACAGGTACGTATTGTACGTAATGAGTTTGATTTTCTTAAAAACTACTTCTTCCACACAATACCACATAATTAAACACTGTCAACTACACCACCGTACGCACTATTATCCAATACATCTACATATTACCGTTGACACAAGTATTTTAAATATCAAACCATTTTGACACAGTACATTCTGATATATGTTGCAGTGTCTTCTCAGTACTCAGCCTGACTGTGTGATGCTACGAAGCAATACTTGACACCTTAGTACAGCTGACCTGTTACCACACCACCCCCTCTCCTTCTTGATCAAAGACATGAAATTGTCGACGTCTGCAACCAGATATCTCTGTCTTGCCTGCCAGTTAACTAAATTGCAGTTAATAAGGAATACTTGTTTCACCTTCACTACTATACACATGTTTCCAATGTATGAAATCATGGTTCAGACTAGTACAAAATTGGCACTCTCAAAGCCATCACAAGTTCTAGATGTTTACTGTTTTCATAACCTTGAATTACGGCTTAAATATAACAATTTACCTTGGGTACACATCATCATCTGGTGCTGTGTGCAGTGGTGGTTGTGATGCGCGACGGACTCTGTTGGAACTGCTATTGACTGTACAAGTTTTTTAGCTTGGTTCGCGACCTCTTTGCCTTGTCTAGTTGATTTATGTACAGTTGTTAAGTTCTGGCCAGGTTTACCTCGTGTGCTTGTGTCGGGCCGTTCGTTCACTTCTTCTCAGTTTCGAAATCAGCTAACATGTTAAGTCTCCGCCAGCTCTATTGGCGTAGTGTGTTAGGTTGGGAACTTGTTTCCTCATGACTTACAAGGCGGCTGCCGTCATATGTGTTTAGTGTAGTTTGCAATTCCAGTAATTTGTACCTTTTTAAATTTAATGTTTCGGTTGCCGTCTTATGAAAATTTTGTCTGGACCTAAAAATTTGAGGTGTAGGGTTGCTATTGGCTCTAGTGGGATACCCAATCAGGCAGAAAATAAGCTGCAACAAGTTTGTGTATCTAATGTGTCAGCACCGAATATTGGAAAGGGGATTTCTGTCAAGTCTGCCCCTTACGATGGCCAGACTACGTGGCGAGAGTACCAAAACCAGTTCGAGAATGTGGCAACCATCAATGGCTGGCCTGACCAGCAACATGCCTACTATCTTGCTGCTGTATTGAGAACTCCCCTCAGTATACACCAGTCGCTTCCAGAACAACGACGTCTGTAATATTCGACATTAGTTACTGCCCTGGATCTGTGCTTCGGAGACAAGTACTTACGACAAGCCCACCATGCCCAACTAAGGAGCCGCACCCAGAGATCAGGGGAGCCACTGCAAGAACTATGGCAGGACATTGTGCGACTCGCCCACTTGTCGCTCGAGGGATGTCCAGAGCAGGCAGGAGACATCATAGCAGTCGGCTTCTTCGTCGATGCCATCGCTGATGTAGAGGTGCGCCAAACAGTGTGCCTAGCCGCCCCAAGGACTATGCAGGATGCCCTGGCCAGATTACTGGAGGTTGAATCTGCAAGAGGGCCATTAACTCGGCGTGCTGTGAGGGTCGTCGCAGTGTCTTGCGACGAGAGAGATAACCGTTTTGAAAACACCTTTAAGAGAATGGAAACCATGATACATATAATCACATCGGTTATGCCCCACCTTCGACAACAGGGGTGACCAAGCGGTTGGGAATGTGGAGAACCTGGACGCCTGAGAGCCCAGTGTCCACAATGGTTACAGAAAAACAGAAACCAAGAGCAGGATGATGCTTCCCGATCTGGCCAGCCCTCGGGAAACATGTAAGCACCGGTCTTAAGGGGCGAAGATCGGTGGATGTGGGAGATAAGGCCCCAGTATTTCTTCAGGTACGCTAAGTAAAATAAGAGTTTGATGCAATCTTAGTAGAGGGAAGTCTGCTTAATGGTTATTGCAACATGGTTGTGCACACTGGAGCAACCATTACTGTTGCCCGACCGGACATTTTGGGGCATTCTCCCCAGCAGTCAAAGGGCCACAATTACAGACAAAGCTTTCTGACAACAGTGACAGGCGAGACCACACCAGTGAAGGGGAAGAAAAAGGTACAGTTGAAGTCGGGTGACCTCTGCTTTGAGCACGAAGTGTACATAGCCGACATCGAAGATGAATGTTTGTTGGGCCTGGATGTGTTGCACAAGAAGTGCTGTATAGATACTCGATCGGGAGTACTAAGGGCTGGTAACCGAGAACTGGTAATGATTCCACAAGTGAACTATCCTCGCCAAACAGCTAAACTATGTCAGAACCACTCAAGGAACTACTGACTAGAACCAGAGGAAACCTGAACTGGAGACAAGACAAGGCTGCGGCAGAACTTCTGAAGAAAAACAAGAAAACTTTATAATGTGGGCCACTTGACCTTGGTAGAACATCCGCTGCACAACATCACATTGATACAGGAGAAGCCAATCAAGCAACCCCCAAGACGACTGCCTGTGGCTGCACAAGAGACTGTGGATGGCATCTTGAAATAAATGAAGGACATGGATGTGATTGAGCCGTCGGTCAGCCCTTGGTCATCATCTGTTGTGCTAGTTAAGAAGAAAGATGGGTCCACAAGATTTTGCGTGGATTACTACCGGCTGAATAATGTGACCAAAAAGGGCTGCTGCCCCCTCCCCCGGATTGATGACATACTGTACAGCCTGACAGGGTCACAATAATTCTCTACACTTGACATGAAGAGTGGCTACTGGCAATGTGACGTGGTGCAAGAGGACAGGGATAAGACAGCCTTCTCTGTGCAAGGGGAAGAAACTTGGCAGTTTAAAAACATGCCATTTGAGCTTTGCAATGCCCCTGCTACCTTCGAACAACTAATGGAAAAGATCCTACCTCTAGATATTTGCAAAGTTTACTTAGATAATATCGTGGTAACAGGTAAAACATTTGAAGAACAACTTTACCTGATTAGATTTCGTGTTCCAGAAAGTGGCTGCTGCAAATCTGAAGCTGGTTCCCAAGAAGTGCCACTTGTTCCAAAATAAAGTTAATTTCCTAGGGCATGTGGTATCAGCTGATGGAATCCAGACTGACCCATAAAACCAGGGCAATAAAAGACTGGCCACAACCAACAGACAGGAAACAGGTGAGAAGCTTTCTTGGACTCTGTGCTTACTATCTGTGGTTTGTACATGGATTTGCTACCATTTCCAAACCACTACATGAGCTTACCGAAGCCAAAGAAAATTTTTGTGGACCACTGATTGTGAAGCCTCTTTCAGAAAATTAAAATATGTCTTAATGACGCCTCCAGTTTTGGGCTTCCTCGATAGTAAAGGCGAGTTTATATTGGACACAGGCACGAGTGAGGTAGGCATCGGTGCTGTGCTATTACAGGTTCAAGATGGAGTAGAGAAGCCGCTAGAATATTTCAGCAAAGTGCTGCAGAAACCAGAGAGAAATTATTGTGTCACTCGCAGGGAGCTATTGGCAAGGGTGAAGTCCATATCACATTTTCACTACTACTTAATGGCAGACACTTTACTTTGCGAACAGATCATGTTGCTCTATGCTGGCTACTGAACTTTAAGAATACCGAAGGACAAATAGCTCGATGGATACAACACCTTAAAAAATACAACTTTGATACACAGCACATTGCTGGTTGTTCTCATAATAATGCAGATGCGTTATCCTGCAGGCCTTGTTACCCCAACTGCCGTCATTGTGAATAGCAAGAGGGAAGAGGAGAAGTGTGCTATGTTAGAACAACAAGGCTTCGGGCATCAACGGCCGATGGGAAGTTCTCCTGAACTGACTACAAGATAAGAAAAGAACAACAAAATGACCCGGACTTATGCCCAATACTGGATTGGAAAGAGCCAGGACCACCGGTTAGAATGGCAGGAGTTGTCTGAAAAGAGTGTTACAACCAAGGTTCTGAAGAATTTTGACCTCCACCGGAACTGGTAGAGTGCAGATGGTCCTTTCAGAGAACAAGATTCCAGAGGTACTGAAGGAGCTCTGTAATTCAGTGTCAAGCGGTCTTTTTCGCATTAATAAGACACTCAACAAGGTTTCAGAGAGGTTTTACTGGCTTTATTCCTGTGAAGATGTCAACAGATGGTGCCGAATGTGTGACGACTGTGCTGCCAAGAAAGGTCCTAGGGTCAGAGGCCGAGGTAGCCGTCTACCGCCTCCCAGTAGACTCGTGATGTCACCAAGATGTCTTCACCAGCCTCTCTCCACAAGCATAAGACCTTCCTGTAGCACGATCAATAGCGAACTCTCCCAAAACGGTCGATCCAGGGTTTATATACTCGGCAAAACAGTTGGAGAATCACAGCATTTCATGGGTATAAAAACAGACATTACATTATGCTTCGGACGTGAGTTGAGCCTCATAGGTAAAGGGGTGCGATATTTAGAATTTTCGTATCGCGATGCGATATTTCAATAGTATCGCGATACGCGCGATATATTGCGCTATGCGATAAATATCGCGCTACGAAAATATCGCGGTCCTTTATAAATCACATTGTGATAAATATCGCAAAAAAAATTGCCCTGATGTACGTATCAAATGCATCGCACCAGGTGAGTCTTTATTAAGAGGGGGGCATTTCCCTTCAATAATGTGCTTGTTTGTTTTAGTGTAACGTAAAATATCTGTTCAGTTAAATAATATTTTTATTGTGATCATATTAAATACACAAACTATAACAATACTAATTTAAAATGAAGTATGTTCGTTCACATAAACATTCAACTCCTTTCTCATTTGTATCGTCACAGATTGCTTCACTCGTAGAGACGACTTTCCTTGAGTCAGTTAGATTTGAAAAAATAGCAAAGCTTCCGTCGTCGGCAAAAACAACAACATTATCAATGCACTATAAATATCTTTAAACATTAAACCACATCAAAACGAAATAAATCTTTCAATCGTTACTCACGGATACCGTGTGACTACAGCCACCACTATCACAATTGCCTCGTCATATCAGTTACATTGCGGGTGATACTATTAGTCTGTTATCACTGACATATAACTCACGCGCATCAACGGCTTGTCGTTGGGTGGGGGGAGATGGAAGGGGACACGCTGCGTATGCACGCCCAGAAGTAGGGGATATGCAAACGGGGCCAAGAATCCCTCCCCTTCGAAATGTTTCAATTTACACTACATATAATAGTGAAATGGAGTCCGGAAACTACTTAAATAACACAATTTTTCCCTTTAAAAGCTTAAATTTTTCCGTTAGAAAGCCCCCGGACCCTCCACCGCTTTATTGGGTGGGGGATCGGTGTTACTTGTAACATTCGCATCACCTAACATTTTTCATTAGTGTATTAAATGCATGATTACTGTAGCTAGATGTCACGTATATTTAACCTTGTAATAAAGCTTATAAAATGTTATGTAACTAACTGTTGAGATTTGGGTCCCTTGCGAAAAAGCTTTTCCGTGTGTGTGCTTCATCCCGTACGAAAAAGAAAAAGCCTCAACATTAAAAAATAGTGAAGAAGAGAATGGTAAAGCCAGAATGATTTTTTTTTTAGTTCTCTTGTTTTGAAAATATTTACAAACCGCACAATTATTTCTGATTATTTCCGTAAAGTAAAATATCCAAAAGAAATAAGTGAACAACGTTTGATGTAGTAATTAATGACATATTGACAAATTTTAAGGTTAAATAATTTTTACGTTAATGAAATAACAAAAACTACAGCAAGTAAAACACATAAAGCTTATTAAAAACTATTGTAAACATCCTCAATATTTTAGCGAATGTGTGTAATAATACAGCCTACTGACTGTGTTATTTATCATTGTAGCAAATTATAAAAATTCTGCAGTGATGAACGTGATTTAAGTTATTTAAATTATTCCATTAGTAATTTACGTTTGCATACAGGTACAGAATAATTTTAATACTGCATCATGTAATATTCAGGTATCTCCTGGTATTTAAATACTGATTTGTGGTGGGACAAGGTTCCAGCAGGTAATATAACTGTGTGTTTGCAAAAATTATCACCGACACCATTTTATATGAAACAAACACAATTTCAACCAGCTATATAGATAGGATATAGAGGTATGAAAAATGCTTGTAAAGCACAATTTTTGCCTCGAAACCCCAAATTTGCTCGTAAAGGGAATGTTCCCCTGGATCCTCTCTTCTATCTCCCGCTCTGTTTGGTGGGTCGGGTGTTCCTCACAACTAGTCCTCTCCCCGCAAAATTATGAGCTTTCGACGAACATTATCGCATTACGTACTATAGATTCGAAGTATAATTACTACATGTTATCACTAACCACTACATAAAACAGTTATAAACTTATCACTAATAATTATAAAGCAATATTTACAACGAAACTCACATCCTATTGTGGTACCTTTTTCAACAATATTTCAATGCAAAAATACACAAAACTAAATGTTAAAAAAGGAGGTAGACTATAAACATGATACTCTTTATTCATGCTCAAATTAGTACAAGTACTCAATTATAATACTTGAATATGTCGCTGATTATTAAAAAAAAATAGGCCTATTTACGTATATACAAATAATAATTGTACTGTATATCTTACGCGAAATGAGGGTATTACTGTGTAATAGATAAAGACAATGCCGTCTTCAAAGAAGAAGAAATGGATTACTGAGCGTGAGAAGCTACCCAACTTTTATGTTTCCAGTACGAAAATCTTGTTTTGAAAACAGAGAAAAAGTAACTGAGCTGTCATTATCTTCATGTCAGCATTTCCTTTCAGCGTCTAGATACGCCAGCCGGCAGTTAATGCCGCCCGCCTTACTTATAACAAAACATAACTGTCCACTAACTGTCCAGCAGTTTTTACAGTATTATGTTATCTGCACTTTATCATAAAATTACACAACACTTGCATGAAGCATCTGATGACAGCACCTATCATTACATAAACTTATACAATAAATATATTGAAACTTAAATAATAAATATTGCACACGTTGACCAGGCCACCAAGAGTACTGAGTTTGATAATAGTTGGTCCATTAAGAATTGTTTGGACCTTAGTTTTTTATTTTCGTTTGAGACACAGAAATGGGGAGGCGATAAGTCGACTCCAATGCGTGTGTTAAGACTGCTATGTAACTGGAGTGGCCTTGAAGTGCGCTTCTCATGCCACGTGTCCGAGCAGTCCAGGAGGCGTGGCGTAAGGACGAGGGCGCGGCTTATCACTGTGACTTACCTAGAGGAAGTCTTTGTGGAGGGGGTGCGAGCAATATGCCTATCACTTCCCCTCCCTCATGTGTGCGCTTGTCGCCCTGAGGAGAAGGTCATGCTAAAAGAAGATAACCGGGGTGTCTAGCTGGCAGGTACAGCGCCTCTTGTATCTGAGTAGCGACGTGATGGCTTCGGTGTTTGGTTACCCAGCAGCGCATGGCGACAATCAATTATCCCTGGCAGATATATGTTGTACAATAGCCGTGCTTAGTTATACACAAACAGAATATTCGCAATATTTAGCCCTCGGTAAACTGTTTTGAGAGATTGATAATGTTATTTTATTGGACAATAGTTTTATGCCGAAGTTTTTTTTTTTTTTTTTTTTTTTTTTTTTCGAAATGAAGATTTTTTATACAAAGTTTGACGGGATTTTAATGTGACTGTGTTTGTTAAAGAACATAACTGAAGTCTAACAAATATAAATTATATGTTGACAGAGGTATATTTATTCCCGTCTAGCTTCAGTATCTCACCTTGTATTCTACATCTAGCAGAAACATTATATCAATACATAAAGGAAAATTAAAGAGTAAGATCGTGTAGTCCATGTTTACTACAACACTGCAACAACAATTGTTTCTTTCTCAATAACAAAACACACATTTTTTTATCCATAGGCAAATTAACCTTACATGTTGAAATTCTTCCCATCGTATCATTGTATTTAAAACCTGTAACGTGTCGAGATATTTCGATATATTACAATGTATAGCTTCGATTTAGCAGATTTATTAGCTTGTAAATTAGTATACGCGCTAAACAATTTCTGATTTGTGTAGTTATACCATGACGGCTTCTAAAACTAATTAAGAAGCTCAATTATAATGACGAACTGTACTATTGTGGACGTATGTCGTTCCAGAAATCGTAGAATGAGACTAAGAAAAACAAACAACAACAAAAAAAAAGAAAAGCCTAGTTGGCTGTAGTCAACACATCCATAAACCCAACAACACAACATGAAAGATCCCAAATTCGTTTTTGTTGTTGGTTTTCTTAGTCTCATTCCAAGATTTCTGGGACGACATATAACGCAATGGCTTATGTTCACAATAATACAGTTTGTAATTCGCTCCTACCGCAAGAAACATTCAAAGACATCTACATTATAATGTTTCAAAATCACTCTATTTGTATTCTTGCCCCGCCTAAAATTTTTGACACTACGATAACAATTAAAAAATAATTTCTGCGGGTGTTTTTATACTAGCCCTACTTCAGTGTGTCAGTCACAGAGAAACGAGCCAGCGATGGGATTGCAAACACTACAGTGAGCGGCCTAGCCCGTCTTTACCGCGAATAAATACGTCTCGCCAACCTCCTTCTGTAAATAGTTATCGTTAGAGCGTATGAAACATTTATTTCAAATATTACAATGGCCACCCGTACAGTTTTGAAAGATCACAACTGAATGGCACTACACAAATTAACATACACAAAACAGAACGAAACATGATTTAAAGTACATTATTCTTAAAGAATAATAAATCATACTCTTTACAACAGTTCGATACAAAATTTAAACGATATCATTGTTTTTCAATAAATTTTTTAGACTGTATGTTTTGATACTGAAAAGATAAAAAAAACCGAACAATTGTTTTATGTTTTGTTGAGCCTTCGATAACTGTTACATGTTAGTTTGACAAAAAGACTGTGTCAAAATGCCTGCTTCTATAGTTTGGAATTTTCAGATATAATAATAAATGTATATCCTTATAATCTGGTATGGAAAGAAACTTTAAAAAATAAGTTAAACAATTAAGATAAACCTTCTTTATGGTAACGGTGCGCTGCACAAAAACATTCGTAATTTTATATATGTACCAAACATTGTCCAACTCGTACACGTTACATGAATAGTAATTCCCCACTAATAAAATATTTTTCGGTTTCATATTTTTCGTACATACGCATGTCAAAATAGCAATTTGGCTATTTTCGCTGCTTACCCAAAGTAAAATATTTTGAAAGAGTACAAATGAAATAATTTATAGTAAAAGTAAATGTATTGAACTACAGAACGACGCCTTTGTAATTTCTTTCGTGTTAAAGTAATTCTTTATGAACAGAAGTACTGAAAGAAATGTAAATAGTAAGGAATATCCATGTATTTTTTAAAAATACAAACAACGTTTACGTGAAATTACAAATGTGTCATTCTGTAGCTCAAAACACCTACTTTCAGTGAATAGTTTTTACTTTGGGTAAGCAGAGAAAATAGCCAAATTGCTATTTTGGCTTGCTTACGAACGAAAAATATGAAATTGATAAGACATACCCGCACATTCGCATTCTATGCCAAAGGTATATTGTTATAGAAAAATGTTTGCTGCCACAACACAATCACAGTTTGCCTAGACGTTTAATGTGAGTCAAAACATTCAAGACACATCACTTTTGTAATAACCTACGTAAAAAAAAACAACTACTTACATCATATAAGTACTGATAAAAACTCACAAACTTATATACACATTCAAAAGTTGTAATTCTAATCAATAATTTTCAGCATTATTACACATTTTTAAACAGTTCCACATTTATAAGATTTATATACATATACCAATAATCGTGCACTATACACCCAACACGCAATATATGACTCTTTTATAACAACATACTAATACGTTAAAATCTACAAACAAGCATTTGTATGTTCTGATATCCAAACAGGCTAAGTTATATTTTGGTCTCTTGGTTAAAAAAAAATCGCTCTGTACAGAATCTGTGCTCACTTCGTCTTTTTAGTGTAGCGGAGAACTGTCTCGAGGAAATAAATATATGTAGCTCAGCACAGCCGACAAGGACATACCGTACGAATAGTAATAATACGTATGGGACACAATTTCAAAGAAATAAAGTCTAACAATTTGAGTCGTAGCATATATCCACTTTTAAATACAAATCTACACAAGTAGATGGTTAGCAAATATTTCACCGAACAAAGTTATTGGTAATTGATTATAGTAACAAGAAGACTACATTAAGACATAAGTACAAAATTTCATAAAAATTCTATGAGTGTCTTGTTGTAATAGTATTCATGTGCATTACAATGGATAGTATTTATTAAAACCTACCAAACATTCTACACAGTATGACGATATGTTCTTATTTATACGCATGAATAACAAAGGTTTTACATCATCTCACTCATGTACTTGTTTCAGATACATCTTGTATTCATGTAAGGCAAGTACAGAGAAAGTACGAAACTACAAACAAACACGTAAAACTCATATTATTATATCCATTGATTTCTTTGAGACATATACTGCTCCTTACTTTTTGTTTGGAATAGGCCTAATTTACTCTAGATTTCTGATTTCCATGTTTCTGGTATAGCGAGGGTCTACAATTTCTATAATCATGCAGTCAAAATAGAACCTAGTCAACGGTTTCTCCATTTTAGCTTTCCAAAACTTATAATCTCCGTATAAGCTTACAACTTTGAAGGGCTGATCTTTCGATGTTCAAATGGCGGAAAGAGCAAATTTTCTGTTTGTGACGTGTAGCTGTCCTTGTAATTTATAATAAGTTAGTCATGATTTGATTTCAAACCTGTAACATAGTTTTTGTCTTTGCACGTAAGACAGGTAAGTGTTCCATCTGGAACTACTTCACCAACATTGAAGGACATTTGATTTCCACAACGTCATGTTCCCCATGCGCTATATAGACTGTAAGTTTCTGCGTATTCTGAACAGTGGAGGGGAACAGTCCGAGCTGTAAGGAAGACTGTGTTGTGTTTACGGTTTGTGCAGCCTTGTGTAGATATGAGCCGTTGTTTGGTTAGTGGTGTTTATTGCTTGCTTAAGTGATTATGGATTGGTACATTGGTATATTCCACGTAGATAAAATAAACTCATTGTACTAAAAAAAAAACTAAAAACAAATGTAACTATAAAACTATGTGAAGACAGATTTAGGCATGTTTTCTTGCTGTGTAATATAACTATAAAATACAGGGTGTATGAAAATACCGTACAATAAGCACATCGCCCGGATCCTGGCCTAAATTGGAGACGAAAATGTTAGTGGCAAAGTATTGTTCTATGATATTTTACACGCATAATGTGGCAACACAGCACGGAGGAAGTTCTCTCATGCACTCCACGTCCAGGTATTATTTTACGTATGTTACATTGTGTAAACGTAAATTCATGTTTGGAATGCTCGGGATTTGAACCTGCGGCCATTATAGTATGATAGAACATTACTGGGAAGGTGTCTATGGAGCTCAAGGGGAGACTAACAGCGTGCTCTGTTGTCACATTGTGCACGTAACATGTCATCGCCAAATATTTTGAAGCTAATGTTTTCGCCTTTAATTTAGCCCAGAGATTTCGCGTGGTGTGCTTACTATACGGTTGTTTCTGAACATCCTATGTATTTAATAATATGTACTTATAGCAGCACACTCAAAGGAAAAAATTTAAGTTGTTTAGTTAATTAGAGCAATTTTAAAATGAAGGATTGGTTCAAACGAAAATATTATTTAATGGAAACAGTTTTTATTATTATTGTAAATAGTTTTTTTTAATAACAGGTATATAATGACTGTAAAATATAAGTTTTTGGTATAACAATGTTAAAACTTAAGTACTAAGAACTCTTACCTATGTCTACGACAAGCACGGTTTAAAATGCAAAACTTAGCAATTGTTTATAAGCATGAAGGCTACCAACCTTTATGCACAAAATTTACCGAACCTTTTTTATACTTCCTTTTTAAGACTGATTGCATGTATCCTATTTTCTGTGCTAAATCACTTGTAGGCCAGTCTAAACAGTATTTTACAAAACTAATTCTGTACCATTTCTGCGCCTTGTATTGTAATTATTAGTTTCACTTCTGAACAAATTCGAAATTCATAAGAACTTTTAACCCTAACTAAGATTTCGTATCTTGCACACGAAATATTTACAGAATATTTTCAGCGCAATAGCATATTTTCAAGTTTGTGTAGTTATGTAAGATATTTTAAAACGTTCTGTGCAGGCTGATTTAAGGGCGTTGAACCCGTAAAATTTCATTTTTTTTTATATTTGTGCCAAACACTGTTCAACTTTCGCACATCAGATAACACGTCATTTCCCCAAATAAAAAAAATTTAGGCCCCCATAATTTTTGCATAATCACTCATCGAAGTCACAAAATGGCCACTGCGGTTTAGCCAAAATCAATAAAAGTAATTAACAGAAAAATTCAAAAACAGTAACTAATAGTCAGTGTATAGATTCATTTTATGACATGGTTGACAAAAGTTAGTTTTGAAAATTTTAGTAGTAGCCAAAAGTCAAAGTTATGCAAAACTTTGCTCATTTTCGTCCATTTTTTTAAATACAAAAATTTATCGCTTTGGTACCCTTGTTCAGCCATTTATTCGAAAAAGATCACAAAATCATGTTTTTTCTTGTAATCACGCCTCTACCAAATCTTGTCTTGAGAAATATTTCTACCACGAAAATTGCTAAAATAGCATCATTTTGCTCCATGAAATCAACATTTTCCCGAGGCAGGACCACGGACACCACACTTAAGCGGAGGGATGGGTGAATATCCCCCCCTCCCAAACAAAAATCCGTTTGCTGGTCTTACCTAGTACAAATGTACAAGTTCCTGAGTGCGCCTATGCTCCTGTCCCGTGAATCAATTTAAATACTGTGTTCACTCTATGGCTGGAATATAATAATAATAATAATAATAATAATAATAATAATAATGGTGGTATAAGTAGAAAAACCACAGGTAGGCCTGTAACCAAAATTGAAAAATATATTAAAGTGTATTAGATGATATCAAAATTAATAATTAAATTTCTTTCGACCGTAATAATACACAGGTTGTTGGGCCCATAGAGCTATGAACAGGTTTTCACGGCCGTATGTGATGTGATCGGCCTATATAATATTATGATTTCGACGCGTCCATGACCAAATATATTTTAAAATAAGTAATAGCAAGTGTAGAATAAAGCAGTTTCAAAAATTGTAGGAATTTTTAGTGATGTGGGCGGGGAGGTAGGACAGTTTGGAAGAAAATAGGCAAAGCTCCTTAGAAGACGGCATTTGAAAATCCATATGACAATAGTAACATTTTTACCGCGTTTTTATTAACTTTCTTTCTTGCCTGTTTGTTCAGTACAAGTTTTGCAATCATTTTAAGCTAACTCTTCTGTGAGCTATATATTTGAAACTTGAAAGATAGCTCAGCACTGTATGGCAATACAATTGAAGAAAAATGGTCAAATAATAATTATTTCAATGATTATTTTAAAAATAAACCTCGAACTAACTTCTTGAAGAGCCAGAGACTTGAAATTTTAAACATAACTCAGAACTGGATGACAATGTAATATTAAGTCACATTCTTATCTGTCTGTTCGGTACAATTTTTGCTTCTTTAAAGTCGACTGCGAAATTTCGCAAATACAAGAGTAAAGAAGTGGAAAATAATTATTTGACTTAAAATCTTTTTAATAAACCACGTTTATTTAAAACGAACTAAAAAGTATACATTAAGTACTCCTTTGAATATACTAATGATATTTAAAAAAAAAGTGCATGAATTGTTTACCTGACGTTAACAATTTCATTTCACAGCAAATGATGATACGAATTGTGTGAGTTTTATCAACGTCAGCTTTGCTATGTACTCTACTGCAGTTACCCCGCGTTTTTCGTTTAAATATTACAAAAAATAATAGAAGATACATTATTTTATACTACGTTGTAGAAACACGGCACATTAAATTATGTGTTTGCCGATGTTCTTAATTTAATAAAACTTGCAAGAAATCACTTTTTGGACAAAGAAGTTTCTGTGGAAGGAAACTATATCAACGATAAGTATGAGTAGCAGATAGTTAATAAATCAATGCTTGAATTTAAAATAGCTCCTGGACTTACTCAACGCCACTTGAATGCTGTCCGCTCAATGCAAAAATTAAACCAATAGCGCAGCCTTTTCTTAGTATACTCCTACATTTTGTTATTCTTTAAAAATATAATGGAAATAATAATAACTGGAAGTGCTACACTTGCAATAAACCTCATGAAAACTTTAAATTAATGGTTGGATGTTTTCAGCACATTTGTAAGGACAAAAATATTTAGGAAAATGACACACACAGCCATACATAACGTTTGGAACTACGTGTCATACGACCAATATTTCGTTGTATTCCGAACATTTATCAGAATCAAGGAACGCAATACTGCTGCAGAAATCACCTTACGTGAAAACAGGAGAAAAGGATTGATATAAGAAAGTAGCAAATCAGTGTTGCCTATAAAACGGTACAGTTATTATCGTGTGTTGTGGCAGAGTTTTCTTGAAATACCATTTACTTGAAGCCGAATTGATTTGCTGTGCAATATTTTATTTAATATCATAACATTCAGAGTACTTATGAAAATTCTCATCACCTCAGTATTAAAGTGTTATTGTGCGCACATAATATTAAAAAAATCGCTGTAGTTTATTTCAATTTATTTATGTTACAAATATGCCTTGTTGCAGTAGTAACATCAAAGTAATAATATATGAGTATTAAAAAATATATATGCAACAGTTTCCGCAAATAATACTTCAACATGTGCTACGAGCTACAATAAGTTAAATATGGAAAGAATTAGGCGTTGTCTACTTTGAAGATACTAAGTCGATTTCAAAACCTTAAACATTCTGTATAGTATATTTCGTGTCCTGAATATTTTTTTTATGAAAATACATTTCCTAAACGATCGCCAAACACCGCCGTTTGTACTATTGTAAGAATGTCAGAAACCAAGCTTGTCCTATTCATTACTTGAAATCTTAACGTAGGGAACAACTTTTCCATTTTATAATAAACACATTTTGATTACATAATATATGTGCGTATTTTGTACATCGTTGTAAAATGTGTAAAATATTTTTCGATAACCGGGAATGCATATATTTGTATAACTTTCTATTGCAATAACATGTACAGTTGCAACCATCGTGGATGGGAAATATTTAATATTGTTGTAATATATTTTCTTTAACTGAACTTGGAGACAATGTGGTTGAGTACCATGGTGTCAATTATCAGTATCTTTTGTACAAATACAAAATGTGAAAATTTTAATATTTGATAGCTTAATTTACCTACTTTAATATAAATTTCGTAGATGTAATGGAAATTCATATTTACGTGTAACTGTACAAATGTACAAAATATTTATTTATGATTATCGTAAATGTTTCTCTATTTGCATTACTCTCTACTGTAGCGGGGGCCGCGCGTCTCTACTTCTCTGCTCGCACTGTCGTGGAATGTCTAGAAGATTATTTTTTGGAGGTTATGATGTCCCTGTTCGGGCCGTCAGAATGTAGTGGGGCTGCTACTGCGTCTACGTATGTTGTTTGTTTATATGTTGGACGCAACTCTCCTCCGTTGCTATTACAAGTAGTAAGCCGGCAAAAAAAAACAAAAACACAGCGAGCTGATGTAGAGGCGGTGCCTATTGTATTGATGCCCGGCTAGCAGTGAGGTAAATCAGCTACAGATGAATAAATAAATAAAAAAATCATACTATCAGCATCTTCTTTCTTTTATTTAACCGTTCTTTTGACGCAGTTTAACAGACACAGGCAATTAACATTGCGAGTGTTCGCCCAGAAATAGTTGAGGTGACTTTTCTATCTACGGATTACGACTTGCCGTTTCCCTCCGTAGTAGGTAGTACTTGGTCCGGCACTTTATCTACCCTAATTCCGACTACGTGGTTAATAATACCTACTGCAGGTTACATTACTAGAAATAAAAAGGCAGTATGCCAAAAAGAGAAACAAATAAAGACTGGTTTCTCCTAACGAATCCGTCCTCTAGGCTTCACAACCCCTCTGCCCCGTCCTACACGTCCTCTTCCTTCCGCCAT
>PNEQ01086235.1:0-26667 GCA_003012365.1 Medauroidea extradentata | reverse complement strand
CTCTATGTCTGTTAGGGGCACTAACTGCAGTTTTCTACTTACAGCACTGGACTGCACTCATTGCGCACTTGCCTAGTTCTGCATCTTCCACGTAGTTTTAGGGCGGGCGTAACACAGTGAAAGCGCAGAGCAGTTAAGTGTAAAACCTCATAACGTATTTCCAATATGGCAGCGTTAAAAACTGGCTAATTTCAAAACCTTGGCCTATGCCGTTTGTTTTGACACACGGCGCATTTCGTATTATGATCGGCCGTGTTTTGATTTACATTTTACGGTAATGTTATGTAATTAATGGAATAATAAGTTTCAGAGACTGATTTTTCTTGTTCTAAACATGGAAGTTAAGATTAGTTAGTGTTTGTGTTATACAGGTACGTGTCCCACCCGTAGCCTGTAAGTTAAGTTATCAATGACCGGAATTTTTAGAACACGTGTGTATTAATATTAATACTAATCGTGATGAAAGATATTAGACGGTATAAAATTCCATCAGCAGTCAAGCTTAAAGTATTTTACATGTAAAATAGACTATTTTCCTAGTGAAAAATAATTTCCGATATAATTACGGTTAATATCGGAAAAACCGATATTTCCGATAAAAGCAATATCGGCCGATAATCCGATATTGCATATCGGATCGGACCATCACTAGTATGTAATGCTTTTCAGGGAAGTGAGAAGTTGATCGAAATGCCGCCAGTTGAAATTCGAACACAGGTTAATGTCGTCTGGATTAAATTTCTAACACCTTAAACTCTAAATTTTGACTGACCTACCCTACCCTCATGAATTTGCATGTGCTTCTCTGAGGCACTTATGAAAACTATGAGGACAGGATAGGTCAGCTAAAATTTCAAGTTGTAGGTGTTTGAAATTTAACCCCAAGTAAGTTTATACCAGTGTTCAAACTTTTAACTGACGTCCTTTCTGTCAACTACTAAAAACTGATATTATTTTTAAATGTAAGTATAATATGTGTAAAGAATGCACTTTAGATGTAGCATTTAGCAAAATATTTATGTAGGAAATATGTCTGTTATTTTTTGCCTCCTGAGATTTTTAAACCTTGCAGGAGTTTATCCAATCCTGGCAATCGACAAAACCTGGTAACTTGACTCAGATATCCTACCCTACTATACTCAATGCATTGGACATGCCTTGCGCTGTTTAAAGGTGCCCATACACTTGGGCGCAGCGCAGATCAGCTCAGTGACTTTTTTCCCCCCAGTTCAGTTACGTTTAAATTAGTGTATTCCCGCACATTAGTGTGATGAGTGGCGGAGCCCAGCGTGCGCTGCTGCGCAGAAAGTCTTCAGGGCAAGCAGCTGGCAAAACCTCCCCACCGCTCATCGCTGCTAGCAAGTGTGCTGGGGTAAGCGAAGCTACACACAGATACCTTGTATCTTCAGCAATTCTTGTTTCCTTAATTCGGGTGTTCTCAGCCGATACTGACATTGGCAAGCTGGCAAGTGGCAGACCTGGCTTCAGTAGTTCAGTTATAATTTTCCGTAATTGTTAAATATGCTTTTTGTGCAACTTATCAGATATTGTGAAAAATTAGTGGCAATGTCCATAAACTACATAATTGTGCACGAAGCGAAGATTTGAGTGTACAATCCATAGGTAAGTGTTCATAAAAAATCACAATGAAATGGCAAGGTAATATAAATTTCTTTTCATTTCATATTGTGTTTACGCCTTCTGCATTGACAGATTGTCTAGCAAAAATGCCCTTACAAGTTGCAGTTATGTTTAGAAAGTTTAAACTTCGTTTTTTGGTTACGAATTTGTATTTCATTTGAATGGGTCTTATTTATTGATTTTGTTGTTGAGATGGGTTTTTCAGAGATTACCACCTGTAAAAAACAAATACAGGCTGTCGAGAAAGGTCTTGTAATAATTATAAAACGCAGATCCTAGGCTGAATTGGAGACAAAAATGTTTACGACAAAAAGTTGCAGTGACGTAGCCATGGGGGAAGTTTACAGGTTAAAAATTTATTTCAATAGTGATAGTATTTTTACTAGTAGGATGTTCAATAGTTTTGTTATAAAAACTGCAAAACCAGCACTGTTTTACACCTTGAAAATCAGATTTTCTTGGGAGGCACGACAGACCACCCTCCCCTCCTCTTTTGAGAATTGGCCAGTGTTACTTTATAATATTTCCAGGGAACCTCATCTCCTTCCCATACACAAGTCCTGGCTACGCCACTAAAAAGTTGTACGATAACATTTTACATGCACAATGTAGCAACATACGTACGTATAATAGAGTAACTAGCCTCTAGCGGTTCACAGATACGTTATTGTCACTTTTCCATCTTATTATGGACACAGGTTCATATCCCGAGCAGCCCAAACATGATTTTACGTTTACTTGATGCAACATTAATAAAATAATACCTGGACGTGTAGTTCAGGAGGGGACTTTCTCCGTGCTGTGGTGCCACATTGTGCACGTAATAGTATATACTCGTGTATAGTGCGCACCACAATTTTACCAACAAGTTCCAGGGAAAAAAATGTGTGTGCCTTACTAGCATGTAAAAAACATCATGGGAGCAAAGAGACAGCGTAACAGCATGCGGGAGGCTCTGATGGATCGGCCAGGGGGGTGGAGGAGGGAAGGAAACATGGCTAACAAAGAAATGAGTGAGGAAAGATGACATTCACACTGGCTATAGAGAGCCGATGGAAAGGTTGATGTTGAACCAGAAGGGGGAGGCTTGCCTCAACTATCTATAAATAGCCTGTCAAGGTCGCTTGCTGTCTGCAGCCAGCTCAAGCATGTGTGTCTGTACAACACTCCCCTCTCATGATGTGCTGTGTTTGCCATTTTCCCCTCCCCCCCTCCCCTATGTGATAAGGTGCCATGACAGCAGAGCAAGCTTGCCTTTTTTATTTACTGTCCAGCCAGAGCTGAGGTGAAATAGCTGATCACCAAGTCTCCCATGCTTGATACCTCCCAGGTAATGTCTGCAACGTGGCCTCCCCCCCTTTTTCCTTCGCCCCCTTTGTATCACCTTTTTTTATTATTATTATTTTTCATGTATTGTGCACACCCCTAAATTTTTATCAGTTGTTTTGGAATAAAAGTGCGTACTATACACGAGTAAATACAGTATGTGGCTAAAGGTGTATGAATAGTGGTTTTTAGTATTTCATATAGTTTCTGATGAATATTAAATTTTTCGAATAATTGTGGAATATTTTTCGAATAGGGTTTCTTTTAGTTAGGTACATATACATTTTCCAGTGCGTAGTCTTGCATTTACAAGGAATTATAGAAATCCACTTTGCTTTATCAATAAAACCATCAAAATTAGAAGTTTTTACTTGGTAACCTTGAACATTCTTAAAAATATATATATGTTTGTTACTTTGTACCTGTTCTTACAGCAATACACTGCTTTTTCTTCTCAGTCTTCTTCTTTTATTGTGTTTGTCAGGAAAAACTAAATTGTTTTTGTAAACAAGTGCTTACTACATATAGCACAGCTCATCTAGTAGGTATACTTCTTGCCAACATGTATAAAGGTAAAAAGAAAAAAAAAAAGTACTTTTTAAATTTTTTTAGTAAAATCTTAGTACATAATTTTGATAGCAAAATTAATATGTAGTAAATTATTACAATTCTACGAAAAATTAGATCTTAGTATGGAGGAAACAATGTAGTGCTAATGTTTACAGAGACTGTTGACTGTTCTAGTTTTGGCAAAATTACCGTGAAACTTCCTGTGTGTTTCACATTTGACAACAGTTCTATACAAATTTTGAACATGTTCAACTGGCTAATTATATTAGCAAATAAAAGTATCAGTAATAAAAAAAAGTTTGCCCATAGGATACTTGCACAACTATTTCATTCATGCATGGCTTTGCTTACTAACAAAAATGTTTAATTTAAAAGGACACAATGTTAGCTGTGCGTAAAGTTCCAGCATGAACAGTCATAATTTCATCCCAACGAATACCTTGTATCCGTATTTTGGTCACGTTAAATTCAGTATTGCAGACTACACCAACAGCTCAAAATATTGTTTCCCGACGTTTTGGCCTTTTTCATGTTCTCACTTTTTGAGACATTGGTAAGGATACACAAAAATTTTTTTTCTTTACGTAACAAAAATAAGAATTATTAATTTCCCTGAAGCAAACATTTTGTGTAAATAAACAGCATTAAATGTAAACAAACAGCATTATTAAACATAAACAAACAGTGTGAAAACACCATTTCATAGAAGTATACACAGTAACTAGGTAGAAGTTGAACTTTCGCTACTGCCACATTTTAACTGTCCCGGTAGAAATTTTTGCACAACTTATGTTAAATAATTTTAATATAAATGGCTTAGCGTTTTTTTAGTTATATTGGACAGTGGAAAGCATGTCAGAAATATTTATATAGTGTGCAAATGCTAATTTCATTTTCTCAGTTCAGTTCTTAATTATTCTTTAAGATGTAAATATGTGTAAATGTAGTGTTTTCAAAATCATTTTCAACTACAGTACTGAATATTTTGTTTTTAGAGTGTTTAGTGTCACCTTTAGACAAACACAACACTCATCTTTCTGTACAATACATGAATGTTCATTCTATAAAAGTATTAAGTTTTGTTCAGTCATTATCCTGTGAATTGTTACTGAAAGTACTGTACCTGTTATGGTTCTTGCACGTTTAGGTGCAAGTAATGAGTGTACTAGTGTTACTTCTAATGTACATATTTGCAGGCTCAAAACAAACTCTCATGCGTGTAGGCATATCCATTTTGACCCCTGAAACAACTGGTTGTCCTCACAATGATTTCTCAGCAAGTAATTTATTGACGAGTGGGACTGGTTGTTTTTGCAGGTCCAGTGGTTGAGGAAATTCACCAGGTATTCTCAGACTGGGTCAGCCAGGTCATACGTGTCTACAAGGACGAGAATCATGTAGAATTGGTGTGGCAGGTTGGACCAATCCCAATCAAGTGAGTGTGCTGTTTTTTCCAGTTTCAAAGTTCTTCATTCTTATGCCTTTGATGAAACAATATTGGTTTGGAGAAGAGTCTCTTAGATTATGGGACAAAGGTTTAGAGAGGTTTCCTGTGTGTTAACTGTTTAAAGTTGTGATAGAAATGAATTGATTGGCTATGTGAGGTCATTGTCACCTTCTTATACATTTTTTGACGTCTGATAAATGTTATTCCATATACTAAATATATTGCAATAGATAGAATCCCATAACAGAATACGCAGTAATTGTGGGAAACTCCGTAATAACAAGGTCTTTACTGCGAATTGTAAACAACTGCATAAATTCTCCATAAAAGTTGTGATTTTATAAGAAGAAACATGTACACGGTTTACAGATTTTCGTAAACTTAGAGGTTGGCGTGAAAGGTACGAGAAACTTGACACCTTCGATGTACTGTGACGTGTGTAGTGGATTTAAGGCCAATTTCACGACACTGTGAAGCCACATGTAAGAATTCCATATTTTGACAGTCTATGTAGGCTACCAATATTTGTAACATGTGCTAGAATAACATGCCATTTAAAACAACCGGACGTGATTGTATGGCCTGATGAAGAAATAGTGGCAATCGGTTAACTTCCATCGCAGATGTTGAAAATAGTGTGTATATTATTCGTGAAAAATAAGTAAGTATTTTGGAGTAACTGTAATATAACAACATGGTTCTGTAGCCAGCATTAGTTACTTAACTATTTTGTTCTGTTCAAATCACGTCATTTCTATAACTATTTTACAAACAACGGCACCATTCAGTCAACTATAACCAAAACAAAGGACGCCATTTGTGAGTGTGAAAAGTGACAGCGTTTGTGTGTGTTTGAGATTCTTATGTGTTAATTTTAATATTCTGTGCGTATATTTAATATATTGCAATGTGGGGATTAAAAACCCAGACGACGGTAATAGAAAACGACTATGGGATTACACTAAACCCCCGATTTTACGAACCCTGGATTCAACGAAGGTAGCGATTCTACGAATACAATCTCAGGAACCCTCAAAAAATAACAAAATTATATGACAAAAAAATTGTTAAGGAATTACGTTAACAATGGATAAAACATACTGTATCTAATTCATGGCATTAAAATATGAATTGTAGAGTTGCAGTTATTACTTGGTAAGTCACAATATTAAAAATAAAACAAAAATAGCGAAAATCCGTTAAAAAATGCGGCAGTGACAGTTTGAAAACCGCGCGGCTGCAGCGCCGCCGCCTGTGCCAAGCCGGCCGGCCTGTCTCCAACTACGATGTATTAGGATCTATATTGAGGCCGTACTATAGATGCAAAGTTCTAGCGCATGCGCATATGCTCATTTAACTATAGTACAGCCTCCTTCTAGGATGTTTTACGACGTCTTATATCTCTCTCGTCTCGCGCCGAATGAGTTTACTTTTTTACACGAACCCTATAAATAATAGCGTGATATTCTTTATTGCGTTAACACCATACGTACTTAAAACAATTACTTGGCGCATAATTTGCTTAAACAATGCGTTACTGCGTGTCGTAAAACGTGGGTTTCGCAAGTGAGCACGATAATAGCGCTACCTATTATGAAAGTGTAGAAACATTTGTTTCTGGGTATGTCGAACTTGGAAAATAAATAGACGTTCGTGTATTACGTAATCCCGGAACTCCTAATTTATTTTTACCGCATATACTGACTGTGAAAGTGATTATTTTCAATCGCTTATACATGTAATTCTCGACGATTTTAGGTAAGAATGTCACAAAATGGCGTCTTTGGAACATCGGTATATGCTACGGTGCCGCTATCTATCGGCCATCTTTTGAACGTTCGTACCGTTGCGCTATCTGTCCGCTTTGCACGCTACTAGTATCTACGTTCTCGTACAATTCAACAACAACGTTGAGGGAATGTTTTTACGTTAAGTTATATAAAACTGCGCAATGAATAAATACATCCGCTTATTCCTTCTTTCGTTGGTGAATAATTTACAAGAGCATTTTACTAGTAAGGAATGCCTACTTCCCCCCCCCCCCCATAAACGCTACGCAAATCGCGCTATTCGCTCGTGAGAAGGCACTCGGCAGCTCAGTTTTCTCTTTTTTTAAGGACAAAGGTTGATCATATCTATTGTTTAGCGGTGTTCTTTTGATCGTAAGACTTCTGACTATTGATATAAATTTATATTTCAACTATCACTTGCGTTATTTTTCCGTTAAATGCTACGGAAGTCGGTCTATTCGCTCGAGAGAAGACACTCGGAATCTCGATTTTCTCATTTTTTTAGGAAAAGGATTGGCCATATCTATTGTTTAGCGGTGTTCTTTTGATCATAAGACGTCTGACTATTGATATAAATTTATATTTAAACTATCACTTGCTTTATTTTTCCGTTAAATGCTACGGGAGTCAAGCTATTCGCTCGAGAGAAGACACTCGGAATCTCGAATTTTTTTCATTTTTTGGGGACAAGGGTCTGTCATATCTACCGCTCAACTGTGTGACGTCTGGCTACTGATATCAATTTATGTTTACATTATTACGTTAATTAATTTCCCGCAAAACGCTACGGAAGTCGGGGCCTAGAGACACTTTGCAGAAAAAATGCAATTTTAAAATTTTCTGTTAAGGAAATAAGGGGGGGGGGGGGCAAAAATAAGCCGCAGTCGAATTTACGAAGGTAGCGATTTTACGAATGCGATGAGAGGAACCGTGAGAATTCGTAAAATCGGGGGTCTAGTGTATATGTTTCGAAAGACGGGAATTCGAAAAACCTTCAGCCTTGATAACTAGTGCCTGACAGCTTGGCATCTCTAGTGAAAAGTTACAAAAAAAGAAGTAAATTATCAGTTCAAAGAAATGCATTGAGGTAAATAAACAAGATGTTGCCTACCATTTATTTTAAAAGAATTTGTGTAACACTCACAATTTTTGTTGTGGGCCTTGTAATGGAATTACAGTTGTATATTTTATTTTGAAGTAATTATCAGTATAAATTCTATTTTTAAAACTTATGTTATTAATATATTTTACTGATGTTGAGGTTTTGGGATGAATAATTCTAAATTAATTTTAAAGCCTATTTAAATTCCTATTTATGTATGAACCTGCTAATTTTGATTTTGTCATATTATGCCTTATGTAATTAATAATTTTTTTTTCCTGTTTACTGAGATACTCAGAGGTTTATGCAGTTTAAGGAATGCCTATCAGTATGATTAGTAATACTTTCTCTAAGTAAGAGAAAATTCCTATATCTCTGAGGTGATTGTTTCGACCGACGCTATCAGTGGCATTTTTCCTTCTTCTTAAATAAACTCCCATCGTAATAAGACGTATGCGGCAGGCCTCCTGATGTGACCCCTGATTTACTGCCGCCGACGTAACGATAGGGCACCCTTGGGGTTTGGGTTTAGATGATAATTTAATATTCCAGTATGGGCCAGTTGAGAAGAGGATAATAATTATATATATTTTATATTTAGTTGATTATAGTGAGCCTCAAGCCAACGAGGGATGCACGTAAGAAGTCACAGGCCATCAGTTTTTTTTTTTCTTTCTTAAAAATGAACTCAACTGCACAATATTTTCGGAACTTTTGACAAATTCACTTAAATTAATGCCTCATATTTTCGTTTAATGATTCTAATCTCAATGTAGTAGATGTGTATTTGAAAGACAAAAAGAATTCCTAAACCTAACTAGAGGTCTTGAGAACTATCAGAGACTCGTATTTTCCGTCTGAGCTACAACATTTGTCGAGCAAATACCTGTTTTAACATTATGTGGAGTATAATCATTGTTTAAGTTTTGTGAACTGTGTATATAAATATGTTTTGTATCTGGTCGAGAGAGTTCTATCTATAACTAGTATGCATATTTTTCCATTAATGTAGGGAATAGCACCAAAAACATTTCCGTCAATCATTTGCCATAAATTTTATTTTTTTTAATAAAAGGGCTACGCATCTTTTTTCATATGTATTTGCTACTTGGGTGTCACGTATCTTATCAAGGAATCAACCAAAAAGGAGTAAAGTTATCTCACAATATTAACTTACTTCATTCCAATACACTATACTCCGCTAAATTATTACAGAATAATATACAAACATGCTTTTTTCAAGGTGTCGACTTGAATTATTTTTGTACGTAAAAGTTAATGTTTTATTTATTTTCTAGGAAGTAAATGGTACTGTTTATTATCAAGTTCACATGAGGTTTTGTGCCTGTCAGCTGCAAAAATGTAGGCCTAAATATTACAATAAGAAAAGGACAGATGACTTAGGACTATATATTTTCAGTGTATTAAATTGTTTAGTGATATGTATGTGTTACCAGGTTGGATTTTAAGCTTATCTGGGCAATCAGGTCTACCCATGTTTATTACTTATGCTAGGTTGTGAGAGGGCAAATTTTTGCTATGTAGTCTACAAAAATATGTTTACCAGTTTTTATATAATAAATTAGTTTAAATTTTGGAGGTAGGCCCTACCACAAATGGTTATTTTTTTGGATAGTCTACTACTTAAAATATACTATAATTGTAATAATGCTTGTATGTACTGTATATTTTAGTTTAGTTTAAAGATGTTTGCTTGCACTGTCATATGCTCTTGTAACTTCAGTTTGTTGTAACCAAATAAGCTACTGTTATTTAAATTTAAACTTTTTAGGTGTCAAGTAGAAATTGAAAAAGCCAGAAGTTACAAATACTAACCCATACATGTTTATTTTTGGTAATGCCCTTAACTGCTACAACAGTTTTGATCATACCAAGGAAAATATAT
The DNA here is from genome assembly GCA_003012365.1 of Medauroidea extradentata. Classification (NCBI taxonomy): domain Eukaryota; kingdom Metazoa; phylum Arthropoda; class Insecta; order Phasmatodea; family Phasmatidae; genus Medauroidea; species Medauroidea extradentata. The sequence goes on along the minus strand of PNEQ01086235.1, from coordinate 16,885 downwards.
GATAAATAATGTTAAATCTTGAATGACTTTATTAACTTGACATCTGTACAGTAAACAATTCATTAAGTGTAATATGAAATAATTTCATTAACTTTGCCTACCTAACCCTAGTAAGATTAATATGCAGCCAGTATTGAAAAGAAATTAGTACTTGTCTGAGATCTAAAAAATAAACTAAGAAAAACCACTACACACTTTGGATGTTATTGCAATCATAATATACCTTAACTGTTGACATGTTTTGATTGTCAACTGGAAATCACATGGTGGTGGAAGTATACATAATGTTTTTTCTTACATTGTCCTACTTTTTTATGATTCGTCAAATAATGGAATTCTTATTTGTTTGTCGTAGCTACATCATTTTCAGCTGGCCACATCCCTTTCTATCCCTGTACTGTTAATCCCTCGGGTGCTATGGCGCCCAGCTTGCGAACTCATCCCCCTACCCATTCTAAGCAAGCATTTTTTCTCTCAAAATAAAATACTGCTCCTTTACGCATGATCAGGTTCAGTATTTCTGTAATTTGTGGTCACTGTTCTTTCAACTTCTATTTTCTGCGTTAGTTTATTGGTAAGAATTTTAGTTTGTGATTTTGGATTACAGTTATTGATGAGCTATCCAGCTTTTTCACTTTCATTTTGGATATGATTTTTACATAAGCAGCAAACTGAAGATCTTGATTCTCACTACCAAGTCCTAGATCCTAATCAAGGTAAATTAATGAAAAGGGTATTAGGCATAAGCTACATTGAATAGAGGTCTTTCATCATTGAGCTTTTGGATGATTTTGTTAAAGAGAGAGCAAAAGATACTTGGCTACAGCGAAGGGAGGTTGGAACATGAATTTAAAAAAAGTTATGAGCTGCTGATCATTAAACTGTAGAGAAAACTGTGCTTGCCTAGTTTGATTACTAACAGCCATGGCAGTGGGAATATGGTAGCTTGACTTCCTTTCCATTCTAAACACGTGGCTGGCTGTGGATCTCACAGAGAAAGGGACAAAGTGGCAGCTAGGCAGGGAATAAGGAATGAGGGGAAAGTAGTTGGAAAGCAGACTAGATGAGATGTCATTAATGGGATGTTGCAGGCTAGTAACCATTGCACAGTTGCCACATTCTATGTCTTGCTGCCATACTGCTGTCTTGGTTCACTCATGCGTGTGCAGGCTACTATGACATCAGCTGTGCATCTGGTGGCTGTTCTGGAGGAGTCACCAACCCTCACACATGTGCACACACTCAACCTTTTGTGTTATCATCAAAAGAATAAGGTGTGATAAAGAAAGTTGATGAAAGAAGCAATAGAAATACGAAACTACGTATGGCTTTTATTAGTTAGTTTTTTAACACTGCTGAGCTACAGAAGCAAAGAGCAGGACAAAAAGATGTCCAGCTATCAGTAGACCAGTAGCGTACATGCAGTGTCCATTTAAAAGTGGCACAAGTGACACTGTTTTTGAGTGCTGTGGTTGGCAATGTTATTTTTTAACTGAATGTTTTAAAGCCCATCTAGGTGTGTCGTCTTTTAACTAATACAGTAATGAACAAAGATGGTGATCGTCTTTAAATTTCATGGAAACGTACTTTTCCTACAAGTTCCTTATCAAAAAATAGGGGTGGGTGTGGTACACAGGTGCATTGTGTACATGTGTGTTTACAGTAGTTTTTATTAACAAAAGTATTTTTTACTGACTTTCATCACATTTTCTTAACATTTTGCTGCTTGAGTAAGCCTCGCACCATTCATTCTTTACAAACAATTCACAAATAATTTGTACATGATGTATTTCAGTTAACACCTGTAATTTGTACAACATTTCGTAAATTAACAGATTGGCAAATGGGTTGGCATGTTAAAAGTGAGCTAATGTCATCTCATCACCAATTTTATACCAATAATTTTTATTGTTTACTCTTGGTTTTGTGACTTAAAAGATGGATACTTTTCCAGCAACTGGCTGTTATTTAGTTTGAGGTGATCTGGCATTGCAGCATCTGCTGACCACCCTGCTGTTCCGTGAGATGTGGGATTCGAGTGATTGATTACAGCTAATGCTGCAGCGGCAGAGTTGTACACTCAGATTTTCTTTTCATTTTGACATGATACAGATACGTTTTGAGTATCATCGTAAGGAGCACTTGCCAACCTGCTTAAATAAACTCTCATTCAACTATTTAAAAAAAAAAGTTTGGACCCAAATTTAATGCAATTTTTTGGTGATATTTTTTAGTTTTGGGGTTAAAAATTGTCCCAATTTGGTTATAGTGAGCATCGAATCTGTAACCACAATACCTCATTAGAGCAGGACACTGTTCTATTTTGATTTCTTGGAACAATGTATTAAGGTTTAATGCAGTTTCAGTCTTAAGTCACCAGACAAACACTGTTCTGAATTCAGTATATGAAAATCTCACAAGCAGCTATTTAGCTAAGGTTGTCTATTCTTGCAGCCAGACAAGTAAGATTGTGTACAATTCTATCAAGGTACTTGTCATTTAGTTTCATTGGAACTTTTGTTTGTTTGTGTGTGTGTGTGTGCACGCACAGACACACACACAAATTTACAGACAGTGGTAGACAGCACATATGAATGTTCTCTCATTGACCATTGTAACTCGTTGGCCAGTCAGCCTCCATCACTGGCCTTCCATGAATTCTCTACATTTTCCAAACTGTTTGGCACTTGCTTTGCAAATTATGGCCAGTCAGTCTCTGCTGTGTCCTGTTGCCTCACTGCTGTTACTACTTCAACTGAAGAATTATTTGCAATTCACATTCACCGTAGCTGCCACCACATTCCTAGTGGTAGATCGACATAGCGAGTTTAAATATTGTGATTTTTTCTTTCCACACTCAATCGAGATATTCAGGAATACTTGTTTGTCTAGCTAAATAACACTGTCGCCATTATTGAAAATATGCTAGACACAAATAGGTATAGTAGAAGTTTCATTTCAAAAACTAATGATTTTTAAATAGTTTCAAAGAATTGTAAGTGTTGAATTCTTGTAGATAAAAGAAATTGTCACAGACAATGACTAGAGATGGGTGAGCCTAAATTACATGCAGAGCCTTGAGCCAAGCTTCGAAAAATAACTTTAGTCTAGTTTAGCTGAGTGTCAAAAAGTAGGTTGGTCACAGACCTCGAAAACAAGGAAACTTCAACGAATTCGAAAGTGGAAAGGGATAACAGGAAAGTTAGTTATATAGATGTTGACGCAACGCTGCCACGTCCACTTATAAATTATGTTAACGCTACCCCCCGATTTTTAAAACTTTACTATTTAGGCCTAAGGGCAGTAGTATTCGCCCGCACCTTTGCCGATCGCGTATTGCCGTTTATTTTTATGTAAGGAAAATATATAAGCATGTAAGGTTATGAAGATGAAGCTTTATTTGTTAAACAGCTTACATCCGAGTGCTTATTGTTAACCTATAACAGTGTTTGTTTACAAAATACGGCCGAGCGCCAACCAGCAGTGGCGGATCTTTGGGGGGGGGGGCTAAAGGGGCTTTAGCCCCCCCCCCCTCCTCGGTGCTTGAACTATGAGTGGCTAAAAGTTGATAAACGATCTTATAAACTAGCATATGGTTAGTAACTAGGGCTGTACCGATTCAATTACAGGTTAATCAGGAATACCCGATATGGTGGTATCGGTAGTTAATCGGTTTTCCCGATATACGGCTCCCGATTACCGAATACCGATTACGTAAAAAAAAATTCTAACCTATTTTTTATCATTCACAGTTAAAACATTAAAATTTTTACTCTTACCGTTTCATCTCTTTACTTAAAAATAGTTCGTGCCATTATATTTTCGTTTTCTGCTTCAATTCTGTCTTTATTTTACCGTATAATATCATAGCAAATTTATTTCACGAGAAACAAAACATAAACAATGTTTTGAAGTAGTTAAATAGCTGCCAATTTATGCCACAAAATCAGCATTTAACTAAGTGTATCAATTTTTTATTAAGTAACGTGAACTTACTTTGGGCAATTCAATAATTTGCTTTAATTTATATTTACTTACATATTTTATGAAGATCGTAAATAACAAACACCGCCATATTCAACAACAGTGGTTGGGTCGTTACAACCACGGATATAACTATTACACTATTGGATCATGATCCAATACCATAGAGGAAAGAACGCGTGAACTGTATTTCTGTGCATATAGTTCTGGTGTGTTCTCTGAAAATGCACTTTTTACAACCATTTTGAATAATGTACAACTACGAAAGCCTTCTATACAATTTCTCTGTATTAAAACTTTTTAAACGTAAACAAAAAGGAAAAAAATATCTCGTATTATTTTGTTTTTATTCGATTTTAACATCTGTTGGTTCGACGTTTCCGATATTCATGTTTATGGCTGTGTGGTCGAATTCCGAAGACCACAGGAAATAAAGTCACTGGAAATAAAAATAAAAGAACAATGGCTACAACAGCGTGATTACTTAACCTTTACCGGTACTTCTGTAACAAAAACGTGACGTCAATTTTATATATAGGTACATTATTTGTGTGTGAAATAAAACAAATATTGAATTGTGAGTCACGAAGATATTAAAATGTGCACGCCATCGAGAAGTGCTGTGTGGAAGCACTTTACCCTAGACAATGGAGCAGATGATAAGTTTACAACTTGTAACTACTGTTCCCAAAATATTTCACGTGGTGGATTACAAGGTAATCGTATCACATTTACCACCAGCAACCTTTGGAATCATCTTAAAAGAATTCAATATTCTAAAATGAAGGCTGAAGAAAAAAACACGAAACCCGAAATTCAGTTTGCTACTACAGACACTTCCATGTTATCTTCTTGTAGTGTGTCCAGTGTAAATAGTTCTAGTAGTAGTGCAGAAGCATCTGGATTTGAAAGAAGGTCATTAGTGCAACCTACTTTGCAAGGTTTTTATTGAAAGGGGAAAACTGTTTGGTGATAATGATTCCAGAGCAATTTTAGTGACAAAGCATATAGCAGAAATGTTATGTACAGGTGTGCTGTCATTTTCTGCTGTGCAGCGTGACGGTTTTGTGAGGTTGATGCAAACTCTTCAACCACGTTACCGAATCCCTTCAAGAAAACATTTCTCAACAAAAATCATACCAGACATGTATGACCAAGTTGTAAAGAAGGTGATGTTTCTGTTGAGAGATTTGGAGTGCATATCCGTAACTGCCGACTTATGGTCTTCAGCAGCAAAAGAAGATTTTATCAGTTTAACTGTACATGAAACTGATGCACTACTGTCTAGAAGTGCATCCTTTTGAAGGGGCAAACCATTCTTCAGTCTTGATAGCAGAAAACATTGATGCATGTCTAAAGAAATGGGAAATCGGTGATAAGGTCAGTTACATTGTAACTGACAATGCTGCCAACATTGTTTGTTCTGTAGAAATGCTTGGCAAACAGTCATTGACCTGCTTATCACACAGTATTCAGTTGGTTGTCAATAAAATTGTCAACGATCTGGTCCCAAGAAAAGTGATACCAATGGCTAGACGACTTGTGTCTCACTTCAACCATTCAATTGTTGCTCGAAAAGCCCTTTTTGGAGCACAAAATGCCATGAATGTACCGGAAAAATGTTTGATTCAAGATGTCCCGACGAGGTGGGATTCCACATTACAGATGCTTCGTAGACTCAATGAACTGCCTCTTCCTGTTCAAGCTGTCATGCCATCACTGAAGATTACTGGATGTGACTTCAGTAATTCGGACTGGGTACTTATTGCTGAGTTAATTAAAATTCTTGAGCTCTTTGAAGAAGTAACACTGCAATCAAGCAAAGAATGTTGCACATTGGCTGATGTGATTCCGCTTATAGCAACACTAGAAAGAGGTCTACGGAAACTTGATGTCATGTCTTCCTTGAAGTCAGTTCTCAGAGACATTTTGCGAGTCATGGAAACTAGATTTTCTCCTCTACAGACTTCCAAGCCTCATGCTTTGGCAACTGTTGTAGATCCATGGTACAAGTCTAGATTATTTCCTACACAAGATGTTGCAAATCAAGCTCGCCTGTAGTTGGTAGAAGAAGTAACTTCCAGTTCCAACATTGGTCCTCAAACTGGAAGTAATGAGTGTCCTCCTCTTGAATCTGCTGGTGAAACAAGCTCTACTGTGCGCTCCACTTTCATGGATTTGTGTCAAGAACTTATTGAAGAAAGTGATGAAACTGCTGCACTAAGTTCCCGGTTTGTTTAAGATGAATCAGCTGAAAAAGAGGTGGGCAGATACTTAAAGAAAAAAAAAATGAATCGCTCGATGCAAACCCACTTGAGTACTGGAAAAATGAGAAAAAGTTTCCTAAAATAAAACCTGTTGTGAAGCATTTTTTAAAGTATTCCTGCAAGTTCAGTTGCTTCTGAAAGACAGTTTTCTTCTGCAGGACTTGTAAGCGAGAAGAAACGATGTAGCTTGAAGCCTCAAAAAGTTAATCAATTAGTTTTTTTGAACAAACACTTGAAAGTTGTAAACTACAAATACTAAATCAGTGAATCATGTACATGTACAGGACTTAGAAAGTTAAATTTCTATTATGAAAGATTTAGGTACTTTTTATGATCATATAAACACAGAACTTATGTTATTTACCTATTAGTTTTTATAAATCTCTATATATTGGCATGCACCAGATGACTGATGTGCAATACAAATAACTTGATGATCAATAGATTTATATAAAGAGTCAATTTCTTTGTGTTTATTACTAAAATATTTGACATGATGATTATATTATTATTATTATTATTATTATTATTATTATTATTATTTGTGTATGGATAAGAGTACAAAACACTAATTGGTAGAAAGAATCGGTTGTATTCATTCGATAAGTCTGATAATCGGGAATTTTTATCGGTAATCAGTTTTTTCTTATCGGTACAGTCCTATTAGTAACGCAAATTTTTTAGTTAAATAAATACATGCATGATATGCCAAGTGTTATTTCAAACATGGAATTCTCAGAGACAAAGAAAACTAAATTGAAGACAAAGTGTCCAACAAGATGGGTCGAGAGACATGACACACTCTTAACATTCAAGGAACTCTTCATAGCTATCCTTACACTGCTTGATGAAATGGTAACTGACAGAAACTTTGATTCTGAAACTTCATCAAAGGCGTGTATGTACAGCTCTGCAATGAGGAGGTCTGACTTCTTAGTAGCACTAGAAATACTTACAGCATATCTTCTTTCTCTGACTTTGAAACTGAGTGGATAGCTACAGTCCCCAAAACAGGACCTGTCTACAGCATTGCGACTTGTAACTGATGTGGTGGATGTCTTAAAAGATACAAGAAAGGAGGCAGAGATGGTATTTGGGAAAAATTTTGGAGAGGTGTGTAAAGTAGCTGAAGATATAGGAAGTAAAATCACTCTTCCAAGAACTTGTGCCAAACAAACAACAAGGGAAAATACCCCTGCTAGGAACGCAGAAGAATACTTCAGAAGAGTTGTTTTTTTTTTTTGCCAGTGGTCGAGCATTTCATTTCTCAGCTTGAATCAAGATTTAACAGTGACTTTGCTGGTGTTATGCCTCTGCAAAGCCTTATACCAACCAACAGTGGTCTTAACAACGACGATGAAATAATAAAGGCTTTTGTTAAGTACTAATAATTTCTGGAAGGTTCGTCACTTAGATTACAGTCAGAGTTGAAACTTTGGCGGAAAAAGTATAACGCAACTACAAAACCCGTGGTGGCAAGTGATACATTAAAAGAGTGTGGCAGTACATTTTTCCCAAACATTGCAGTTCTACTTAGGATATTTGGAACAATACCAGTCACGACAAAAAACAGCAGAAAGGAACTTATCTACTTCAAGGTGCTTCTTACTTGTGTAAATAAATGTTTGATCTACAAACTCCATAAATAGCTGATTACCGAACTTAAAAAAATATTTTTTTCTCTGGAGGAGGACCCCATACCTACTTTTGGGTTTGTGTAGCCGAGGGTAGTTAATTACACTTACACAGCAACCTTTCCTTAAACATTTGGATTGAACCCCAATACAGATGTGACGTTTTTGCGATTTTAATTTCAGGTTTGGTATAGTAAATAAATGTGGGTGATTCTGTTTTTGAATTTGTATGAAATTGATTTTGCCATTTATTTTTCATCCTCATAGTCTCAACTTGGCATGTGACCTAGATTGTACTTTACACGCAGAGGTGTTGCGAAAAAGTTCTAACCGCTTCCCCCTTAGCCACAAAATTAACATAAAAGTACAAATTATTATAATCATAGTGATATGTAAAACAATCATCTTCTGATATTACAAATTATTTGATTACGCTGATTTATTAAAATTGTCCACATAAACCTGTTCTGGTCCTTCACTCGACCAAGGAAGCTTGTTCCCATTCTTAAATTGACAAAAAATACCAACGTGGGAAAACATGTGCCCCGAGAGTTGAACACTGTGAACAAGGGCTGACAAAGAATGTACTCGAGAACAGACGATTTATGGTTAATACTGGCATTTATTACTGGCAAAATTAAAATACATTAGAATCACAAGGTTGGAATTACACAAAATCTCAAGCAGCGCCAACGACATTACATTCACAAACTTCTCGCTCTGAATGCTTGACAAAATAAACGCGACACCCCGTTCGACGCGCCGACGGCCCAACGCGAGAAAAATCGAAAGAACTCGCAAACTGAACCAACAAGGGGACCAGGCGACTTACAGACTGGACACACGACGGTGCCTTGCCGTGCGACCCTATTAAAAAACACTGAAATACGAGAACTCACCTAGTCGGACCGTCGGGACATCGAGCGGAGTCGGCGAAAACCAAGACGCGACGAGCCCGGGCGAAGTCAGGCGCAAGAGAGAAGAGCCCCTCCCGGCTGGTCACCACTCCCAAACCCCCGGCAGGAGGGGAAGGGAGGGGAGGCCCAGCCGAGGAGTGCCGAGCGTGCCCGACCAACGAACAAAGGAGTCCGAGGATCTGGCGCCACAATCAAACCGCCTGGTCGTTGCGAGCAGACCACCGGGCGGGACAAACCCACATCTATCACTCGGGAGGACTCAATCGGACCGACGGCACGGGAAAGGGGCGAGGCGGGGAGCAATCCCACCACAAACCAAGTCTTCCAGAAAAAAATTGTTACATTTTCTGTTGTTGATATAACCAACATTGAGGCACTAAAAACTATTAAATATCACCATTTTGAACCTTGAAATCCAAGTTTTTCCGGGGGAGGACCCCTGGATCCCCCACTTTAATTCAGGGGTGGGGCAAGGAGCGCCATGGGTGAAAAGCAAAATTTTGTTCAAGCCCTTCCCCCCGCCCCCCCTTTTCCAGCTTCGAGATCCGCCACTGCCAACCAGTGGTGCCAGTCCCATGCATAGATTCTGTAAAAGTGCACTAAAACGACGATCGCGGAAATACGCTCATAAATATTAATTGTACTTGTTTGTTATTGCTTAAAATGTGTTTGTGAATATTCGAATGTTCTTGTTTTGCCTTCGGACCGGGCCAGCCTGGTACTCCCCCTCCTTTCCACGAAAGGGTTGCTTCCTGAAAAGGGAGCCTAAGCCCACCGAAAAGGGAGCCTAAGCCCACCATCCCATCTTCCATGGGGTGCTTCCTGAGAAGGGAGCCTAAGCCCGCCCACCTTCCTTAAATCGGGTTGCTTCCTGAAAAGGGAGCCTAAACCTGGTCCCACCTTTACCTCAAACCCTCATTCTAGCCAAGACGACTTGGTGAGTAAGCTTAGCATGCGCATTCATGTTTGAGTTGAGGCTTAACCTATGAGCTCTTCAAGCTATGATGCCTAGTACTTTGTCTCCATGTGCATTGCCAGTTATAAAGTGTTATCATGCACTCCCCAGTCTAGTTAAGTCTATTGAAAGTTATGGAATGTAGTAAACTTTCCTTGGTATCAAAGAGATCGCCGTATAATTGCCAGTAATCCTGTATTTGTTGTTAGTCATGTATTGTCAGTGGCTGCAGCATCCTAATGTAAGAGGCTTTTTAAATAGTGTAACCTCTCTGGATCAAAGAGATGATTGCCACACATTCTTGGCTAGGAGTAGGCCTTACTTCTTGTTTAGTATTTTATTGGCCTGGAATGCCATGTAAATTGTATTCATCAGAGTATGCCCTGTGGTTATTATATTGTTATTGTCAATGTGTCATATCTTTAGTGTGTACCCTTGTTGTCCATCTCATATTGAGACCCCTGTGTAATAATGTATGTCATAAAATTGTGATTGACCCAAAACGATTGACTCAAAATCCATTTGTAGATCTTGTACCAAAGAAAGTGTTATATTCATCATGCTGTAACAAGTACTGTAACTTGTGATCATGAATATAAATGGCCTGTGAAACTGAATTACTTTGCCTTTCTCCTTTCATGAGATCACTTTATGTACCAACATCCTAATATCCAAAGGCGAGTGATGACGCCCTGTGCTTGCGAGTTACAGAACTCTCCTTGTTGGCTCATCCAGTAGTCACTTGCTGGATCGAGGATAGCTCTACTACAAACGACTCTAGAAGGATCACACCAATCTCTCATGCTCTCTAACCTAAAGATCTAGAAATAAGTACTTGCAAACTAGTACTCCTAGTGCAGTGGTGGACAAAAAAAGCCACGCGTGGAAATCTTTAGGAAAATTTTCATGTTCAAGTGTACTATATGTTAAAAAAAATTAATAATAATAACAAAATTGCTGGATCTGCAGTATCAATTAAGTACGAGATAACCCTGATTTAACGTGGCCTGAAAATGTTTACTCTAAATCGATGTTTTGTTAAATCCGACTTCTTATTTTTCTACCCCCCCCTCCCTCCAAAAAAAAGGTACAACCTTGGGCATGTTTCGTCTGAATGTAAGAGGTAATTTTAAATAAGTCTGTTAGCTCAGAAGCTCAGAACAATAACAAAACACGTTTACTATCAACAGGTAAGCCACAGCCATGAAAGAAAGTAACAGTGGGAAAAAAAGTCAAAAAACTTCCAGTGGAACACTCGGCAAGCTTGCTCATGGTGAGTTAGGCCGCCAGCATGCCATCAGCACGTGAGAAGTGATGATGACTAACACCGCCGAGCCGGCAGTCTTTCCATCTCTCTTCCGCCTACACCACTAACAAAATTCTAGAAATTCCCATTAAAAATGTTAAAAAAATTGTAATGTAAACTGAATTAAAAGTTTGCAAGCCAACTGTAAAATAATAATTAAATATGCGCGGAGTCGGTCACTGTAGCTTGTAAGCAGCCGCGCTCGTGAAATAAACTTAAATACTTTGCACTCACATTTTTTTTAGCATTGGCGAAACAAATTATTTACGTTTACAGTAGTAAATTTGTTGTAAAAAGTCTGTATAAATAATATAAGTAAGTATTTTTTATAAATTCACAGGATGGGACAGAAAATAATCACGCTAGACACCACTGCGTTTTATTGGTAATAGAATTAATCAAGTGAGCACACTGCACTGCAGTTTATAGTAACGGAGATGCAAAGCGCTATCTGTGAATTAGTTTTTGTGCTGTCCACCGCCGTGGAGATTGGATACCTAGATGCTCATTCACTCGCCAGCCTCTAGGATTAGGATCTAGGCACACACTATGCAACACATTGTCGCTCGACGACACGTGCTTAGCTCAAAGGCGCTCCCGCTGGCAAAGTTTTCAACAAATTTTAACCCTTACCCCCCCTCCCCCCTTCTCGATGGATAGTTTAAACTTATCTACGGAGAAACAAGTATATACTGCGGCCAGTGGCAGTATTTTTAATAGAATTGCATTACTACTATTTATATTCTAGTTAATCAAAGCCACTTAATTATTTCATACATTTTTTTTTTGTTAATTTTTGAAGGTTCCTAAAAATCCTTTTGTTAAATCACAGTTTTCGTTATTCCCTCCGAATTCGTTAAATTGGGTCTCTACTGTAGTTAAGTGTTCATGTTCTCATGATTGTTTTCAAATGATTGTTGGCAGGATAGAATAGTATGGTTAAAATATTTTATTTTCCTTTGTTTGATTATCTCCTATACATTTCTAGGTTTTCTAAATACATGTGTCGTAAATATCACACGAAGTTGAATGTAAACATGCATGTACAATTTACCTAGTTTACTTTGCATTTACGAGAAGGAATCATGCTGGGTGATGCCGTTCGGCTGGAATTTTCCACCTTTTGGCCTCTTGAAACTTCTCCTAGCATACCATAAAAGTTTTATCTCATCCCTTTGTTTCTGCGAACACAGCACCATTTTTTCATCAACTTCAAACTCTTGAGCCACGTCTCTGCTACAGTTTTGTTCTGCGATTACAGTCACACACAGCTGGAATCCAACTGGATAACTGGATCAGTGTCTTCCCATATTAGCAACTTGAAAACACCATGAACAAATGTAAGAGCATCACATGATGTTGAAAAGTACCTGTAACTGGAAAACGTAATGTAAAGTCTCATTGCAACTTTGTGTTAGGTTCCGGGTTCGGTCCTCGCTATAGCCATTTTCTTGTTATATCTGAATTGGGCTGATTTCACCCCCACAACCCCAAATAAATTGCTCAAAATGTGTTGAAACCTATTTTACTGGAAATAACTTAAATTAAAGTTAACAGAAGCAAGTTAGCCGGTACTCTTTATGATGATACCCAAATATGTAGAGTATTTATCATTGAAACATTAACTTATAATCTTATAGCGCAACTGGGCCACTGCAGCATTCTCACAATCAGGCACTTGCTTGCTTCCGTTTCTCGCATTGCGGCGCCCGTTACATCGTATGATCACCTCAAACCAAATAATAACAGCCAGTAGCTTGCAAATGATGTGCGACTTACATGTTCCCCACAACACATTAATAAGTAAATATGTGCACAAGCAAACCAAGACGACACCAGGTGAGTGTGGGCGCGACAGCCAGGCAATGGTCACTAGTCGGCAATATCCCACACACAATGTCCCCTCGTCTGCACTCCGAACCCCCTACCCCTTCCCCTACGTCACCTTGCCTAGCTGTGACTTCATCCCTCCCTCTGCAAAATCCACATTTGGCATACCTTGCTCAAGAGAAAGGGTCACAGGTACGTTCTTCGCTTAGAACTTCAGTTTGCTAGTCCACTGGCTATCTGCATCAGAAATGTACTTTTTTTTCTTCTAAAACATGATTTTCTGCTGTCTGCCTTCGTAGAACACATCCACATTTATAGCTGCTAATTATTGTCAACAGTGATGAGTTATCTCAACAACTACTTTTCACCTTCACAAAGCCAAGAAAATTGCTCACCTCCTCTCCCTGTGTAAACATTTTACGTTGAGTGCTGCTGAGTGTCACACAGGTGGTGGATGTCTCTGTTGGCCCTTTCTTTCTTTTGTATTGATTATGATATTGCACTTGATAGTGAGGTCCCAAAGGCTTCCTCATCTAATCTTTTTATTTTTTTTTAAATTAAGTCATAAATCAATGTCCGAAATGCTGCATAGGTCGTTATTAACCGGAGTAATCCAAAGTATCTGGCGTGAAGTTAGTTAGATATTTAACCAAGCAAAAATGATTTAACAAGAAGGACAGAGGTAAATACATAAGACACATACAAAAAGTCAGAAAAACAATAAAATAAAATAACTATTATAAATGAAAGGGGTAAAAACAATAACAAAACATGTAGAACTTTTTGGTAAACGAAAAATTTCAAGTAAATATTCGCAGATAAAAAAAACTCCATTGACACACATCAAGCAGCAAAACAAAATTACAAAAATAACAAAGACAAGGCCTTGAGAAAGGCAATGTGACCGAAAAAATTTGTTTTATGTTTTTGGTTGTTTTTAGTGCTCTGTGATTTTTTCTGCCATTAAGCTGTTGGTCAGTGAATTCTAATTCTGGTTATTTTGGCTCAGCAGGTGGTTTTTGTTCTTATATTGCATTTTTTTGTGACTTTTGTAATGTTTCTTCTTCTTCTTCTTCTTCTTCTTCTTCTTCTTCTTCTTCTTCTTCTTCTTCTTCTCCAGTGAGTATTATTTACTTGATATTTTTGGTTTTCCAAGGAGTTCTACCAGCTCAGTTATTGTTTTTGTCCCTTTTGTTTATTATTGTTTATAACTGTTTTTTTTTCTTCTGGAATTTTTTGTCTCTTATGTACTTTTCATACCTCTGTTCTCATACATCAGGAATTCAAAGTAGTAATCTAAAGTCGTGGTAAAAGTTGTTACTACCAGTAAATCAAAACAAAAAGTACAAGTCGAAGTGGGAAGCACTATGACAGCAAACTACTACAGAAATACTCAACTTTGTCACAAGTAAAAGGGTGGCCACACTGTTTTTTTTTTTTTTTTTCAAAAGCAGGGTTCTTACGGTCCTGGAAAGTCCTGGAACTTTGACCATGTCCTTAAAAGGCCTTGAAAAGTCCTTGATTTAATCCAGTCCTTGAAAAGTCCTTGAATTTTGGGTAATACAACATTCCAGCTAGTTTCTTAAGGCCATGGCCTTTTATTTGTTTCAAACAATTGTAAATAACGCTAATACTTTTTAACCAAATGCTTTGAAAAAATTTGAGACTGCGTGTACAGTCATACGATACAGAATTTCGGCGGAGCATTTTTTAAAATTAATAATGTACCGTTTGCTAGCAAAAAATTATTTTTCTTAATTTGGGCATATTTCACAACAAAATATGTAATGCTTCAGGGGCAAAAATCTATTTGGTGTATTGCAACAGAAAAATTCAGATTCAAACTATGATATATAAGCGGTAAAACTGTAAGAATGGATTTTTGATAAATATATTAATTTGCGTTACAAATATATTTTTTCGAAACCACTGCAAAACTAAAGAACGATGCCTTAAAATTGAAATTCTACGATTACAGACATTGTGCAGTGTCAGTGTAATTAATACACTTTCTGGCACACCACAGCATGTTCTGTTATTCCTAGTGTTTCTTTTGAATATGTTCATGGCAAGTAGTACCCTAAATCAGTTTGAGTTTCATGGTAAAGGTTTTTTGGAATAGAAGAGTGCAAAAAAAGAAACTAAAGAGCTTTAAAAAAAAAAGTGTCCCATACGGAATGCCGTATTTACGCGAGTACGAAAATTAAGTTACGAGTAGGGTGTGAGAGGCATATCATGTAATGTATGCTGTAGAGCGGAACGTCTCCCACAATTTTTTCTCAAGTCGAAGCTAATTTCTGGTTTATAGATCATTAGTGAACTTCATCAGTTCTAAAGATAGAGAGAAAAAATATAATATTTGCAAATAAAACCTTAAATATTTGAATAAAAAATTTTTGAGTGTCTAATGTAATTTACACTGGTCCTTGAAAAATTAGTAGAAAGTCCTTGAAAAGTCCTTGAAAGTCCTTGAATTTTAATTGTATGTTGCTGTAAGAACCCTGAAAAGGCTTGCAAAATAATTTTAGGAAGCATGCAAAAAAAAAGCTACACTTGTATTTTTCTAACAGCAGTGCAATGCAGACTAGCCAACTTTTATGATTTATCCATAAAATGTATGGAATTTGTAGGGCTTTTACGATTTTATGGGAACTTGTAAACTTCTACGAATTTTTAGATGTTCCGAGATTAAATGTGTATTTTTTTAAGTCAGAAATAGTGAAAAACAGTTTGGCTCAGTTCTATAAACATAAACTCAATTTCTAATCACGTTATATTTGAGTATCCTGTACTAATGGCCGTAAAATAAGTTTTTAGTGGGAATTCAACAGTTGGTCACAATGAGTAAGTCATACGAACCAATGAGGAAATTACAGTTGAAAGCCAATTGGTGGCTTTTTTCAATAGGCGGTTTCCAAATGGCGGAGTGCGCGTGGGATTTGTTTGGAATTCTGCAGACGGAGTCAATAGATTCTTCACACGTTGAAGTTTTTCAAGTTTTTGATTTTTATGCTGAAACAATATTCTGCAGCTATTTTATTGCAAATCATACGTATGGATACTGTTATCACGTGTCAAAGTCTGAAGTTAGAAACATGAGACGTGTGTTTGAGAGGGCGCATAACCTATTCATACAAACAACATATAATACGTATATTGGAGCAAAATATGTTTGTGAAGCTTACTGAAAAGAGTTTCGCTCCATGTGAAATTAGTGTTTATTATTTGTGAAGTTTGTGAGTTTTAAACATATTTACACATTTATTAAAGCAATAAAACACAGTATTGCCAGCTCTAACTTAGATTTTTTAACCTTAAAAATTCCTAACTTTGCAGTGAAATTGATTTTTATTTAGCAGCAGTATCTGGAATTACAAATTGCAATTTTTTTCTGTTTCACACGTAGAAATTACGTTATTTATTGTTTCTGTTAAGTTCGTCATCGTCGTTCATGGCAGTATGCTAAAAACGGAATGTGAATTCATTAATTGCATGTATCATGAGTGTTTTTAGTGGCAGTTTTGAGTTACAAATTCAAATACACTGTGCACGCATTTAGGAGATTCGTAACACCTAGGTGTATAGTCAAGTTTTATCAATTATAGTCCATGCACAGAAACCAGTGTTATAAAATGTTAACTCACAGGTATTTGTAACTAAGATTACTAGTGAATATAGCACATATTCAGCATCTGTGCATTTGAGTAGATATTGCACATAACATTTTTTGGAGCAGTTTAATGTAGTAAACATTGTACAAGCCTATGTAAATATAAGCACGTGGCAATGTTTATGTTTACATGCAGCGGAAAGATATAAACTGGCGGAAAATATCAATTAATTAGGGCTTTTTTGAGTGCTCACTTTATTCCGAATCACCGATAGTATTGATTGTGTGCTTCATGACAACATAGCCTACACAATAATTATGACAGCACAGTAGTTACAGGACCTTAGCTTGGTACGGCAAGACTGTTCTTCAACCAATCATA
>PNEQ01086234.1:0-17825 GCA_003012365.1 Medauroidea extradentata | reverse complement strand
ATTGCACAAAGTATTTTTAGTTAAATATTTATACAGTAATAACATTGTCGTTAGCATGCTTTATGAAATTTTTGGTTTTTGAATTTTGTAAGCAGTAAAGGATTGTGTTGCTCGATTTACAGGTAAGGTTAGGAACGTAAGATAGTATGCAAATTCGACCCTATTGTTGTTTTAGTTGCCATACAACACGAATTTACGAGGAATGCCTAAGGAAATAACTTGCTCCAAAACACTTTCAAGGCATTTTGGCAAAACAGTTTCAGAATATTTTTAAGAAAACACGTCACGAATTATACAATGGCCATAGGAGAAAAAAACTAACAAAGCAATTACGGAAAACATTGGAAATTGACCTTTATCAAAAAATCATTACATAAAATACTCAAGATCAATTAAAAAAATCAAAATATAATGCCCCACTTACACCACCTGAATCAAAATAACGAACAGCTGACAACAACAGCGATTTTCGAACATAGACTATATTTACGCACAAGGCCAACATAACCCGCGTGTCTTCGGTCTTACACTAATCCACGTTGTTACGGTTACGGCATCTGAAACTCTGGGAATGACTCCACCGGATATTGAACTCAGACTTGTTATTGAACCCGGACAAACGGAGTGCCGGTAAATGAGCACTTTGGCCTACAACCTGCCACTACAACATTTTTTGTCTGCAAGCTCACGGTTACGTTACACGTAGGCCTATGTCAAGTTGGCGACTACAATATCGACTTCATTTTTGAAAATACACACATATTTAGTGCTCAATGTGTACTGATTTGTGTCCAAGTAATAGAACTTGGGTCGTTCAAATAAATACAACAAATATTCGACAATTTATTATGGTGGGCAACTTGACGTCAAGTTATCTGTCGTCCTGGCAAACAAAAATATAATTTCCCAATAAAATACATTTACATAGAAATGACAATATTTTTTTATCTACAGAATCATGCATGCCTAATAAAAATGTTTTAATTCCTCTAAAACGGTGCCATGTACGGTAAAAACACACGATGGCATTCGTTCAACCTGTGTAGTAGATGAGAATTTTTCAGAATAAAAGCAAAAATTGTGGTCATTTGCATTTTAAACGCTTGAACGGGGTTTCAACACATCCCTTTCCATGTGATGGGTTTGCATTAAAACCCAACTCATTTTTGGTTTGTACATCGTCGTTTAGTAATGCTTTAATTATGCAATTTGTACTCAAGCTACATGGCATAGACCATACGCAATACTGCGTGCGCATTAGTTTTGATGTGTGAACTGCATTCTCAATGACAGACATTAACATTAAAAACGTGTTTACAACTCGCGATAATATAGTTAATATTTGTTTCTGGGGTCCTCTCGCTGCATCTTTATCTGTGATTTGAAAGAAAACATCGGTCGTAGTCAGTTGCAACAAGAGCACTTATTTTTTGTTAGAAAGGCAACATTGTTCAATAAACCGTCTTAAAATGTTTGAAAATCCTGATGGTATAAAATAAAAAAGTTGTGCGCAATTAGGCGGTAGCGACCCATGCTATTGTGATAAGGGTGGATTAAGTGTTTGCTGTTCATTTCAAGATCCCAATAGTATTACGCAATTATTAAAATATTGTTTTATAATGTCAATTTGTTCCTATATTTTGTGCGAAACAAGTTTTAAAATTTCACATTTAGTTGCTCATTACTCCATTAAGTTTACATGAAAATCGCAAAACACATTTTCGTCTTATTTTGTCGTGAGGATCACACATGCGGAATATGTTTCCCTATTCAAGAAACATTATGTTTGTATTCACTTGGGTACGAACTGCGTTTCATTACAATTTGCATTATCTGCAATAGGTTTTGATCTCATTTTTTTTTGTTGCGCCCCCAAGCTAACACCCTTCTATGGTCAACCGTGTACCGGTGCCTAGAAGTCAGACTAATTGTTATACAATAGTAAATTAGTAAGACTTATTTAATACATCGGCAGAATTTTGGCTCAAGTACTTATTCCATAGCTTTCTTTAGACAGCAAAATTGTCTCAGTCTCTATTCTCGATAGTTGTAGGGTTGGGAGAGTACAATTATATTAATCTGTACATAGAGGGATATTTCTTGGTATGGGACATTGAATGTCTCCGATATGTAAACTGCTGGAGCAGCGTGTCATATAGTTCAGCGTGAATGGCAAGAAGGGGGAGGGGAGGATTTCCCGCAGATGCGCCGTGTTGTCTGTTCTAGGATCAAGGTTTCAGAAAGCTCTGTCTGCAGGAAGATGTTCAACCGGTATTCTCCCCTTCCCGTCTACCTTCCCATTCTTTCACATTCCTCTCGTTCCTGTTTTGTGACTGTGAGATATCTGCCGATGCACAAACAATTTTATAACAATACCTATGGGTTTAAGACTTTCTAAATACACACACACACACACACGAGTGTGTGAGTTTTTATTTTTTCGAAAATGGCTGCAAATTTACTATTTTCCGATCACACTAGATATCGAGGGAACAATATTAAAAATGGCATTAAACTCGGTATACATAATCCTGATAGCAAAATAAGCTTGACGCTAACTTGCCACGACAAGTCTGTAAGCTTGCATAAGCTTGCCATGTCAAGCTATGAGTTTGAATCAAGCTTGCATCAAGTTAACTAGTCTCCACACGTTAAGCCTGCAGCAAGCTTGCGAGGAAAGCTTGTTTCAAAGTTGCTGCAAGTGTGTAGCAAGCTTGCCTCGTACAAGGCAGGACACAACTGTAAAAATAGGCTTGACTCAAGCTTGCATCAAACTTAACAAATATGGCTTGTAATGACAAGCCTAAATCAAGTCAATTGCAGGCTTGCCGCAAGATTACATTCTATCTGGGAAGAAACGAAGTAAGGTGACTAGAATTTTATGTACTTTGTTCATTCCGTATAAATAGTCTCAAAATGGCGGTAATTTTAATATTTATATCACAATATGTAATGTGAGGAAATACGCATCTGTAAAGTCATGGTGCACTTTGGACCAGTCACAATAAATCAATAAACAAGACAAAAATGTGAATAGATGCGAATACTGTATATTCGTGTAGCTCTTTGGTCACAGATTCGAATTTGGCAAGCCACAGAACACACTAAACTTTTCTTTGTATTGTCTACATCAGAACTGACGTGTGGGTTGGCTGAACTGGTTGATGCGCAGTTCGTGTTGTTGCGTCGTCACCCGTGTGCGCACATGCGTGGACTTCATACTGCAGAAATTAGAGAGTTTACCTTATATTTCGTGCAGATTTCACATTTCTATCTTCTTTTGTTGCTTTTCTGTGACCGGGAATAAATACACCATGTCTTTATGGACATGCTGTAAATTTATCCGAATTTCATCAATCTCGGTAAACATGCTAGCCTACTTACTAACCCGCGTAAACCCGCCGACCAGTGGCATCGTAAAGCACGATTCCCACATGTGAAAATCCGGGGACAGACCCCGCCGGGAAACGAACCCAGATCGCCTTGATGGGAGGCGAGAGGTCTGACACCTCGATCACCGCGAGTCCTAAGTTCTCTGTAGAAGAGGAATTAATTCGTGTGGGAAATGTTTGCAACGATACAAGTAAACAGCGTGAGGAAGAAACATATGTGATTAAGCACTGACCTGCTATTTGGAATGCAACTCAGTGGCCTTGAAATGTAGTGTAAAGTATGTTTGGCAGTAAGTTTGTAAAAATGATAAACTTGGGTGTAGTATTTACGCTTCTGTTAACAGGTCAGGTGTGTGCTGAAAGGATAGAATTTGCATTTCAGTAGAGCGGAACCACAGCCGAATTTAAGCGTATCGTAAGTTTGTTGCTGAACCTACAAAAAAAACCATCAGAAGAACACAAAACTGCCATCGGAATACGTCTAGGATCGCGATCAAAAGCATCGAAGGCAGCACTTTGAAACGTTATCAGTTGCTAAAGAAGACAGCTTATCTTTCAAAGAAGAATCGGCCATTTTTTTTATTACGATGAACTTACAAATTCACAGCAGATAAATGGGAGTTAAACTTGTTTCTTTCACCATTCTCGATACTCTGCAACACGCAGAATTAACCACATTTCTAAGCAGGTGAAGTACCAGTGTGTTCAACCAATAATTGCAAGAGGATCGAAGTTAAGTGTATTTATAAACGATTTAACAAATGTGCTCAATATCAGAATACTTGTCGTGAAAATCAAATTATTTTTATGAGGAGAAACATTCAGTAATGTGTTTCTGGCCTTGATTCAGTTATGTTCTCAGAATGCTAAGGATATTGAGAGACGGTTGTTAAACTGTCAAAAATTAATGACCTCAGTAAAACGTATTATTGAGATTAATGTATTGCTATTACGACTAATGGCGTCAGTGTAATGTTTGGAAAACATTCGGGGCGTTGTAACAAGTTTGAAACAGAAATATAAATGTTTTGATAGATCTGTCAGGATCACAGGCTAAAATTGTTAATGTCTAATGCAGTGATTTCTACCCGGGGTATCGAAATTTCAAAAGATTTATGGACACACGGTTCAGTTTATACAGTCTATTGTAAGAAGCATGTCATGATCTTGGTGTGCAGTTCCTGCAAGTCGGAAGAGTTCTTGGAATGTTGTAGGCAGCAAATATTTGAAGAGGACTTTGATGATGGATGTGCGGACATTGTTGGAAGTCGTTCATCTTAGTTTCTCTATCTCACTGGAGGACAAGAAAAATGCAAGTCTAGAATTTCTAATATATTTATGACTGATGTACGATGTATTTTGCTAGAACTTGCCCGACTGTTGAAATAAATAAAGTCACAACAAACAACACACGCAAGGTTTGTTCATCTAACAAAAAAAAACATACAGGTGAGTGAAAGTTTAAACGACGAACCAGGAGAACACACTATGCTGGCCTTAATTGCTGTAAATAATTGTGTGTTTCGCAATGTTTCACTGGATCATAATATAGTTGTCTATAATCCTAAGCGATTTTTTTTAGGGATTTTGCAGATATATTGAGATTAAAGTTATATATTGATTAATGAAAACTCAGAAAATGACCAATTGATTAGTAATATAATTTTGCCCTCAGGTCATCACTGCTGGTTACTACTATTTCCAGCCTTTCATGTATCTGCGAATTGAAATGGCCCACTGTTTAACCATGCTTCTAAGATACCATCCTACAACATATACGTAATTCAACAGCTAGGTTAGTGATAAATGTGATGATACATTAGAAGAGTTTTTTTATGTGAGCTTACCCGGTAGTACTTTCGGTAGAAGACAATTGTGTAATAAAAATAGTGTGTACTTCAGTTTCAACATTCTGTAGGCGTCGCCTGTCTAAATGTTATCATTAAGATATTAATTTCGTAGTTTTATATTAAGAGTGTTATCCACTCCTTATTTTGTCGTAATTAACTAGAAGTTAGTTTTATTTGACGCACCACTAATTTACTCTACAGACCATTGCGACCTAACACCATGAAAGGTCATACTTTGCTTTTAAATATACCCTGTGTCAATTTTGCCACTACAGTACTAACGGTATCATCGAAAATAGTTAGTATTTTCATTATACCGCTGGTTTTAAATATTTTGCTTGCGTTTTTGTTCCATGCATGTGAGCGTTTGCTCGGTAACATTGGTTAGAATATAAAAAAAAATTGTTAGCATTACATGATATACTAAATATTCCACGAAAATTATGTGAAGAACATCAGTTGTATCCATTAGCAGGTTCTACATTTGAAACTTAACAATGTATTAATTGTAGTTGTAGATAGAGGCTGAAAATAGAAACGCGACTATGAGTATCCACCAGACAGACATAAATCAACGCAATTCACAAAAGAGTGCATATATATATATATATATATATATATATATATATATATATATATATATATATATATATAAACATTGTTCTTGCTTGCACTTTGAGGTCGTGTGGACTACGCAACAAGGTAGGAAGAAATAAAACTTTACATTCCCATAAAGGCCAGAAATACTTCCCTCCAGATCAGCATTTGGGCGTGAGGAATAAGATTTGCGCGGTTACCAATGTATAGTAGTTGCCATAGAATATTATAATGTATTTAAAAAACACGAAAAAATGTTGATATGCGAGAATGACTGGACAGTGAAAGACTATGAAACTGTTGCACAAATATGGTGTAATACCCCACTCCACTCGAAATATAACAACAGAATGTAATTACTTATGCAAATAATTCCAATATACCATTTAGTGCTTCCATTTGCGCAATTTATGATTGGAGAGAGAAATTTTGTTCAGATTTTAAAAAGGTCAAAGTTGGTACAGTTCGCTCGAATCTCTCTAAGATATTGTACTTCAAAGTAAATTTTAAATGAGGAAAACTAAATATGTTGGAGAACTCTTTAAATACCTTCCAGTGCCAAGAGAGAGAGAGAGAGAGAGAGAGAGAGAGAGAGAGAGAGAGAGAGAGAGGTGTGTGTATCTATAAGTGTGTGTGTGTGTGGTATCATTACTACAATGATTTTGAGATAATTTGTTGCAGTTCGCTATGCAGGTATATGTCCAAATGGCCATTACACAACTTTTTTTTGTCCTTGTTGTACGTACTTACAGTGTGTAAAAGGAATTCAGACCCATTGTGTTGAACAAATTAAGTACATAATCATGTATATAATTGAATCGTGCATTTTGGAACGACACTAAGTCAAAAATGGCTACTTTACAGGAGAGCAAATAAAGTAAGTAATTTCTGTATGTTTGAACAAAAGTATTTATTAACCTTATTTTACAATTAAGGACACTGTTAGAACTGAATACAAACTAACATTATCATTATCAAAATGTTGAATTAATTGTTTTATATTTTTTAACATTTTTAACTTAGTTCCTTTCTCCACTAAACATATAGCAATACCAATTCTGCTAGGTAAAGAAATCAAATTAACAGGTTTATAATAGTTTGTGGTAATGTTATTTGATATTAAAGCTTTTACATTACATATGGATATATGACTGAATTTTAATGCGATTTGTAGTGTTTAATTAATTGATGGTAGACACTTTTTGGTGCTTTAAATGTCCAAGCTAATTAACGTGTCTGTGACACAGGAGTAATTGTGTGCATAACTAATTGTGTTGTGAAAGTTATAGTTGATTGCTGTTTTGTGTATTTCGTAGCTTTGTGAGCTATTAAATCCAGCACTTAATTTAACTATTTTATTTCTAATTATAAGACCTCTATCACGAAAGAACTCATGATAATTGCCCACATAAAAGTTTTGCTTAAACTTGTAACAGTATTTTTAAAATCGATCTCTGAAATTTGTTTTCTTTTAGAAGATCGGTTCGTTGTGAACACGTTAGCAAGGAAACCCATATTTGCAAACAGCTGCACTGCTGTTTCGGGAATGAATGCGCGGCTATCCTGTGTTGTGCCTGTCAACCCTCATCAAGCCGTCACTAATGTGTCGGCTCATCTGATGACTTAGACTGTGTACGTAGTGCAATAACGGCACAAGAGTGTCCGTTTTGTTTGCCAGTCACACACTGGTAGGAAGACTGTTACTCGAGTACCATAATACAGTATTTAACAACTCAAAATATGTAGTCTTGAAATAAATTGAAATGTAGTGTGTAATATTTTAATGCGTCTTTGGCAACTTAAATAAAGTCACGCCAGAGAAACAACTGACGAACGAAATTAATTCAACAGGTAAATTTGTGTACGAATTAAAGGCGGTGTTGCATATAATTTCTACCGTACCCGCTGTACTGTAACTTGATACTTTCTTGAAGTACTGCATCTAGCTTGGATTTGTTTCCAAACCAACCATGTTACCTTCCACCAAACCTCATCAATAACATTGCCATGTAGGAAAGAGACATATATGAGTGCCACACAGCAATGTTATTGTAAGAATCCGTCCACTAGGCTTTTCATTAGAGCAAAGAAATCAAGCTAGTATATCGTAATTTCTATCAGTGACTCAATAGTTGTGAATAAAAATGGCTGTTATTCTATTAATAACACTTCAAATAATGAAAATACATATTAAAAACATGTCATGGTAAATAGGCCTATTTAAAATAAATAATTTGAAAACACTGCCAGACTAGTGTACACACAATACTTACAAAAGTTTACAATAAAATAAATTATTAAAACTTTCTACAAATAGGTTTTGACACTATTCAGTCACACAAAAAATTAATTCATACTTGATTGTTTTTTAAGCATTATGACGGTTAAAATATTAATATTTATCCATTAGCTACTTATACTTAACTTAGCAAATTAGTTAATGTGACAAAACGAATACATGTATGCAATATGTTATCAAAATTCTCCGAAAATATTTTTCTATTAATTTCACAACCACGTCAAGAAACGTAAATTCAGAATCTGTACCATAAAGAGTAAAATTTAAGATTAATGTAGCAAATAATCTATTGTAGTCTGTTCACTTTAAAATGAGCACTTACCAACACTACAATAAAAATGTATTTACTAGGACTAAAAAGCATAGCTTTAGAAGTTGTAAAATGTTTACACTAGTTTTTAGTTAAACGTAAGTTTTTGTATTCACAGTAGTAACTATGGAGGCATAATGACTCATAGAAAATTGCAAGCAGCGCTCTGTTTATCGTGAACAGCATACAGTATATAAAATAACTTGTGTTACCGATACTTTTTTAAACTAAGTACAATAGATAATATAAAGTGAACACAAAACGCTAGTGCTACACGTAGATACACACTTTCCAGACAGTTTTCAGAAAAAGTTTGAAAAATATCAGCAGTGCAAAACTTTGTGTAATAGTATCTGATGAACACGTAGCTAACGGCTTGCAAACATTAGCTTTTCGAGCATCTAATTATAAGATGATTAAAAAAGTTTACTACCTGTATGCTATTCGACAGACAGACAAAGAAAAAATTTATTCTTCCAGTCGCAAAGGGTTATGTTTAGATATTCTTAAACAAAATCAACCAAAATTACTTTTGCTTTAAAAAGGTTTTTTGCAACTTTTCTTAATGCGTAAGCACTCTGATATCTGATACCAGAAAAAGTGAAATTAATATTTAGTTGTTTATTCTATATTGTATGACTGTTCTCAGTTGTGTGTTTCTAACGTGTGTGTGGTCCTCATTTATATATAAATAAATGAATATGTTTATATGTACGTTCATGTATCAAACAACTGGGCAAATAAGCCAGTAAGACGGTCCGTTGTAAATAAACCAATTAACTCGGAATACTTTGAAGGTAATAGTGTGCTTATGTTAATATATTAATAACATAGGCCTAATAAAATCATAAACGTATATAAAACATTTTAAAGCACACTACAAGCTACAACTACAACAACTGTCTAAAATAATTAACGTACTCATATGATTGTAATGCCGGATAATGTAGATACCTTTAAGAAAATTTGAAACCATTTCAATATGCTATATCAAAACTTTTATATGCCTAATATATTAATATGAATAGTGCAGAATAAATAAGCAGTACTCATGAAGTGTCTTTATACTTAAATAAAGTAGCTTTGTGACTAATGTAAGTATATATGATAATTTAACAAAATAGTAAACAATACTTGGCAAACGTTGTGTCTGTAACATACCAGAAATAGAAATCTATAATCAGAGTCTACGAGGAGGTTGTGATAGGCGTGCACCAAATTTAAAACATTAATGTAGGCCCTATCTGTTTACACTAAGAAAAAATGTATAAATCATATTGCTGGCCAATCAATAGTTTGTTTTTACTTGAAGTGTACGAGTACTAAAAATTTTTATTTATCATACAAATACTGTGGGAATTTATTTTTTGAACCTGTAATATTTACGTGACACATTATCATGGCCGTCACCCACGCAAATAAATAAAATTTAGCAGTCCTAGATTCTAAATTACAAATATGAATGCGCGGTGGTTTATTATACGTGTATGTAATTTATTACATAGAATTTCAGAACTAACAAAATTAAATTGTGTATATTGTGTGCGCAAACACAAGCGCGTGTAAATTATCTACTAACCTTTTGAAGTTCAACTACGCCAAGTTCTGCAGTTATTTCCGCGATAGGGACTTTCTTCATTTCTCCTATACCCGTTAATCTTAGAAAGTAACATAAGGAAGCGTTTTCATTGTTGTTATCGTCCCGGCTCTTGGGACACACAGGAAGTAAACAAACCACGTTGATTGATAAATGGGTTATTTGCATGAAATTTAAAATTCATTAAAATGCATTCACATAAAAGTACAAGGAAAAATATGAATGTAATGGAAATATTTTTTGTTAAACGAATTTCGTTTAGTTATGCGAGACGTATAAAAAATAGGAAAACAGCTACCACCGCGGCGCTGACTGCAAACCGGTTCTACGCCATCAGCCTTTACCACATCCTTGTACTCTGGTGGTCACGTGATCATTGACGTAAAGTACCTTCCAGTTTGGTTAGCACTTGGATGTGTGACTGCCAGGGAACACCGGCACTACGTGCTACTGGAGCATATATATGAACACAGGGTGGACTACTATAATGGGCGACATGTGTACAAGGTATAAAATATAATGTTCTCCATAGGTAACAGGTGTTCACATCTTATTTCTTGCTCCTCAATTTTTACACGGCTTACAACCGGTACGGTAGTAAAATAAGCATACTTAATTAAACTCCCTTGCATTACTGAAAGTAACAACATGTATTGAATAACCTACGCTACGTTTTTAATTATTTCATTTCGAACCGTGCTCTTTACAACTTCTATATTTTGTATCAAACATTTTAAAACTTTTCTTACTAAGCAGTCAAAATATTTAGCTATAATCATGCACCAAATAAAACTACTGCTTATTTTATAAAGTTATCTATTTCTTTGCTTATACATTTACCAAATTTTGAATATACGTATAATTGTTCTTTAAATGCTGCAGCTCTGTGGTCTTAGAGAAGGTTTTCGCACATTTTTGTGAAGTATCTAGTGCATTATGACTTTATATATCAAACGTATACAAAAATTGATAACAGTACATGACATTAAATATTTTAATAATTAAATTCTTATGATAACCATTTATAGGTTTCAAAAACATAAAACGTTAATGACTTGGTGAACTATTATGAACCATTACTTTGTTAATAGTATACTATATCTCAGACTGAGATCGTGGTTTACGAGCCAAATAAATAGAGGAAAATGTGGTAATATGGGCCCTGTAGGTAATATGAGACCCCGGCGTTTCTAGGAAAGCATTTCATGCATTCTAGCGATTGAAGCATAAACTGTTAGAAGTAGCTGGTAAAAGTGTGTGTACAGGTGGTGAGGTAGTTACTCTAATGGTAAAAGTGTAGTTGAGTGTTTTCATATTTCGCCATTGAGAAAACTTTGAAAGGTAAATGTTTCACCATTTTTATAGGTTTTAAATATAATACTCAATATAAAAATCATTGACCTTTGTGATGAGATAGTTTTCCTCGAGTGAATGCAATCTGTGAATTTCAAGTTGGATTGATAGCCGAAAGAAAGTTCTTTAGCTAGCAAATTCAGTAGTAGAAAAACTGCCATGCTTCTAACACGTGTTTTCGTGGCGGTAGCTGTACGTATTCAGGGAGAATTTTACGGTGTGCATTAAAAATTATACTTGCAAGTAAAAGTGCTTCACTGAGTGCTAGTGGCGTATATAGTGAGTGTTTTATAGCCTTTTATCATTTGGAACTCTACTGGATGACAATTATTACTTGAATTTTGCTGATTGAGACACAGGAGCGAATATGTTATGCGTACGTGTGTGGAGAGATGTCCATGAATGTACCTCGACAAAAGGAGACAAATGCATCATTTACTGATCGTGGCGATGATTCTGTACTCACCATCTTGTTGAGAAAGTAACAAATTTGGTTTCAGGCATTTCTCTTGTTATTTTAGTGAAACTAGTGTGCATTATGTGCGTTTGATATCGTAGAGGTTGTGAACGATAATTATGATGTTTTAGTTACGGTCATATCTGCCTAACATGCATACAGTATTTATTAAATAATTATTTATTTTGCATCTTTGTGCGACTTCTATTAGCGTTAGAACGTGTTGAAATATGGCGTAGAAGGGGTATTGAAGACGTGTAACATCGGTACATTATGTGTACAACGTGAATTAAAATGCAACGTATTTTGTCCACATATATTTCAGTTAAAATTTTTTTTTAATGTGGTATACGAGTAAATTAGTGCAATAGGTAAATTGCATGCATTCACTACGGTATTTGTTTTCTACGCGTTCAATTCGTGTTAGAACTAGTTAAAACAGCTTTTGTTATTGTGTATTTAAATGCTTAGGCTACTACGAATATTTTGCATTCACTATTTCCCAGACTTTTAACATCCCTTTACCGCTATATACTTTTTAAAATGCAGGCGTTTTTATTATTGGCGGTTATTTATTTCAGTTATATTTCACTGAAATTACTCGTAAATAGTACAGTTCAGCGGGTTATTATTATTAATTTACATATTCTTACACCACAATTTCCCTGATCTTCATAGCCCTCCCCACTAGCAATTTGGTAGATTGTAGGCATACTTATTAATTGCGACTACTAATTTCTGTTATTATTCAATGTAATTAACGAAAAATAGTACATTTCTGCAGTTTTTTGTTAGTTTTGGCATGAGTAGTGATTCTTGATATTTACCACGAGAGAAATTGTTTCATCCACCTGAGCACGCACACCGTTGCCGCATCTTTACTCTCTCCAGTTTGTTTTTACTGCTGATTGTAGTCAGCTGCACAATTTAGATAGACAAGTTCATAATAACAAATAGTTTAACGGAAGTAACCGAATATAAAACACAAAATTTTCTGAAAAAGGAGCTGGGTGTCAATGTTGCCACGAGTGCCAGTTACCTAAATCTGGAGCCTGTACAACGTTACAGATAGAGAAAAAGTTGTAGAATGTCAGTAAAATTTACTGAACATGATGGGAAAATGTGAAATTTTTTATTACATAAATAACTTTTCTTTTCGAATTATTTAAAAACTTTCTGAATTAATAAAACCGACGTAGAAGTCAATAAGTTGTAGCCAAAATGTCACTTCCTTGCCAAAACATGTTTTATCTTCATTATGTGCCTGTTTATCCTTCACACTGCTTTCAAAATACTTTTGCATTTCCCACGTTGTAGAGAAATAAACATAACACCAGGCAGGCTTTTAAGAGTATTAACAGAATGTACAGTATTTTGGAAGTCAATTAAAAAAAACTACAAAGTACCAATAATATTTGTCAACTTAATGATTATGGTAATCATTTTCCCAGCATGATGTAGTCATTACTGATGCTATATCATTGCTAGGCATTATCAGAGTCCTATCACAGCATCTATACCGAAACAATACACAGAGGTGTAACAGTTGGTGGTGCGATGCCAAGATGTAGACTTTTCAATTACTTGTTGCAATTATTTTATTAAAATCACAGTTTTCAATTCTTTAGTTTTTGTCCCTTTATGGCTCCACTGATATGCAAAAACAGTAATCGTTTCACTGTTGTAAACTCTGTACCTATTCATAAACTATGGGACGTACATTTACATTTATGGTGTAGTTTAAATGACACCGATAGATGGTACTAACGATTAAATTAAATCGCACGCCAGTACTAAATAATATCTTTCAAAATACATAAATGAAATAAAATGTAAAGGCTACAAAATTTTAAATTACTTAAATTAAATGTCGTATCTGTAAAAAGTATTTTATAATGCGTGATCTACAATGTTACTATTATGGTTTCAATTTGAAATGTCGGAATTTTGCATCCATGTCAGACGTATTTCGATAAATTATTTTACGTAATAAAATAATCTTTGTTCTATGCGTAATTAACTTTAAAACTTAAATTATACTGTTTGTTAGGTGCAAATAGTTATTTAAAACTAGGTAGTAGTTTTCATTGTTCCTTTTTTGAACTATTTGGTTAAAGAATGTATAATTTTTGAGTTACCTAATTTAAAATGTTTTCAATGATTTGTTTCAATCTGTTAATTTGAAATATACGTTGTGTTGCCACACACAATTAGTTAAACTGCAAAAAAAAATTGCCGCGATTACGATAGATGTTAATGAATACCATAGGCGAAAGGTATGAATTTCATAGTCAATTTATGTACAAATTTAAAATGAAAAACTTTTTA
Source organism: Medauroidea extradentata (assembly GCA_003012365.1). NCBI lineage: Eukaryota > Metazoa > Arthropoda > Insecta > Phasmatodea > Phasmatidae > Medauroidea > Medauroidea extradentata. The sequence continues at coordinate 3,642 of PNEQ01086234.1, read as the reverse complement.
TATTATTATCTAGCCACCGAGTTTAAGAATAAAGGTTTATTACAGGTCTCAGCATTTCATTATTTTTGGTAAACATTAGTATCCTTCGATTTAACATGAATCTAACCTCAACATACCTCTGAAGTGGCAAAATGCTCGCCGCCATTTTATACCTATTCGCCGAATAAGAGGCTATCGGCTGGTCTGAGCACCAAATAGTTTATTCAGTGAATAGGCACCCGAATAGCACTATTCAGTAGTCGTAATACGCTCTTAGCCACTATCCAGAGAATAAATTTTATTCAGGGCTTTATTCGGAGGTGGTAATACAGGCCCTAAGGTAATTATTAGGACAATGGCGGGTTGACTAAGGTAATAGTGTGTGTGCACTGGTAGCACTGCGTGCAGGCAACGCTAGCATCACTCCTTGGCTGAATTCAAACATTAACTTAGTCATACACAAAACCAATAGTAATAACATGCAAAGTTAGCTGGAGGCCATATTAATATCACCTTTCATGGGTGCAACGCGAAATTTTTGCATGTGTGTTGCGTCTGGTTGCACTGTATAGAATTAAATACCCACACATACAACAGAAGCCCCATTTTACTAGCTCTGCACTTGCGATGTGCTGCATCGGTGCAAATAGCATGTGGTGATATTTAATCGGGATCCTGGGCCGTGAAACACCAAATATTAGGTCACAAATCAGCACTAATTTGTTTTTCAGAAAACAATGCCCCTTGAACATATTATACACATGCTAAAATATGTGTTCGAGTTGGCAATGACCTAAGTTATTACCTTACTTATTTCGTCAGTCCACAAGTCAGTGCTGCTACTTAAGAATGAAAGGGCTGCAGAGCAGTGGAGCTTATGTTTTATTTTAAGTACATTCACACACATTGTTTGCCCTTCCCCTCACACACTGTACACACACTGGTTCGTTCTGTTTGTGGGTATGCACCAGAATTTGGCACGTGTCTACGGAGAAACGACAAAAACTGTTCAAAGGACAAAGTTTTTTCCACGAGTACTGGCATAAATTTAACCTCCTACTGCCACCAGCAGCACAAACTTTCCATTGGTAAATTAATAACACTGACCTTCATAACACTCAAGTTATAATATTTCACCTCAAGCCAAATAGAAGCTGAAGGACTTCGTTGCACAGCGAATATAAGCTAGGTTTTCAGGAAAGCACAGTTAGAAAAATTTTATACTTCCAGCTGGTATTGTAAAGTGAAAAAGAGCAGACTAATTTAATTTTACCATTCGATACCATAAAGTGGTATCAAAAAAAATAAAAATAAAACCCATCTACTCCTTTTTATTTCATGCCACCACTTGGAAATATATCATCTTTAATGTACTTCACTTGAAAACTAACTTGACCGAACAAAATTATTTTTACGTAGGACTCCTTATTAAAAATATTTCTAAAGACGTTAGTAGTAGTCCTATGTAAAAAAAAAATTAAGGTTAGATTTTAGGTTATGTTAGGTTAAAATAGGTTTGAAAAGGTTAGGTTACCTAACCTAATGTACCCTAAACTTAATGTAAACCTAACCTAAAAATATATTTTATGTAGGACTACTGCGAACGTCTCTAAAGACATATATCAATAGTAAACTATACATCAGCAATAGTTTGGCCGGTACACAACGTGAAGTGGAAACATTTAACCTGTAAAACCAATAATTTCGCACGATGAGTAGTGATTCTAAGTTCATTAATAAAAATGTTTCTCCCATGGTGGAAAGTAGACATACGTAAAGAAAATTATAGTTTACTTACTTTGAAATGTTTATTTTTTCTTGCAAGAAATTCGCTACAAGCATGTACAGACGTATTTGATGCGTACAATTTACTTACGATAGTACATTGGGGGAAAAAAGTATTCCTCCATTTTGTAATTACGATACACGAGTGCAGGAATTTCTGTGATAATCCACTGGTACGAACGTTAACAATTCACAACAAATTATGAACCCAAACAAAGACGACGACTGCATATTTCGGCCATGATAAAATTACTAAAACAGTACAGTTTAACCAACAATCGCCATAAAAAGATTTCTGTGATTTCAAGTAAATAAATTTTGTTTAAATCTTCGAATTTTTTTGTAACTTGAGATAGCACTTATAAGTAATTTGGAAGACGAGTTAAAAAAATATTGGAAAATTGGAAATTAAATCAAACCAATTTGGAAAACGAATAAAAATAAAATGGAAAACTGAAAATTATACAATTGCTTTAAATATAAAATTATTTTCGTGAAATTATGGTAACACAAAATTTTATATATATTCTTTATATATGCTTTGCCGTGAAAACAATGCGAGACGAAAAAAAAGGCACGATAAATCTGCGCTTCATTCACCTTTAGTGAACTCAAAAGTTATCATTATTACACACAAGTTAATATAGCGAGTATACCGATAAAAAAAATTGCGTCGTATTCACCAATCATGGCATAATATTCTGTAATAATTTCATTATTTACCGTGAACTGTATAAAAAGTTATTAGGGGGGGACATACAGACATACATACATCCATACAGACTTACAGACATACAGACAGAGAGACGCGCCATCTCATAAGCCTATCTTTCCTAGAGGAAAGTAGGCTAAAAAGTATTATTTATGGTGACCGCAAATGTACACTTTTCAGTGTAGTATGAATTAGGTAGCTTTGTTTATATTGTACAGAAAAGTGGCAGGAAACTATAAATAATGTTAAAAGGAAAAAAATCTTCAGGAATGCTCACTTTACCCCGATAAACATATAATTGGAACGAAACTACAGAATTCGCGTTATTATTTGATGATAAACTAGAATCTCCTGCCCTGTACATATCAGAGTACAATCTGTGATTACGTTGGCCACGAGCTTTAATATGATATATTTTACGTGTGTGATAACCGATTAAGTGGTTGACCGCTCTAACATGTGTCGTTTGGATTTAGGAGCAGAAGTACTCTCCTCGGCAGGTCACTGTATTGTCGGCCAACGGGAGAGGTGTAATGATCCTTCAGCAGTCTGAAGTCTAATCTGCTGCCAAAAGAAAACGCGAAATTTGCATGTCTGTATGGTTTTCGAAAACAAGGTTTAGAAACGGAGCTTGAATCCGCATTCCTCTGACTTTAAGCTAACAAGATAATCAAATTTAATAATTAAATTTATTTTTTACGCCTTACAACAGCTGCTGCAAAACTAATATGTAATTTTTTTACGATATTCAATAGTATATTATTATTTTTTCCTTGAACAAACTATTTAATTACCGCATGTATTTAAGGTTTGTCATGAATTAAAGGAATACAGTTTTCATTCAGAATGGTTTATAAATTTTGTGACGGTGTCAACTTGACATCACCGGCAGTTAACGTTTCTGGTTACGACGCAGTATTTTTCCCGAGTGGAAATTTCCATGGACATACTTTCGCCTAGTGCATATCTATAGTTTAATGGAGGTTACCTGGTAGTTGTGTGCGATGGCATGGATTCCCATGATGTTGTATGAACAGACTTGAAACGTTACGTTAAACTTTAAAAACTCCGCACCGCACCTTCACAAATTCCGACGTCCGTCCTGGGTCCCTGCCAGTAGAAAATAGACGCGTGTGCTGTTGGAGTGAGCTGTGACGTCGGTAGAG
>PNEQ01086233.1:0-13757 GCA_003012365.1 Medauroidea extradentata | reverse complement strand
CTGATATCTATTGTGTTTTGTTTCGTCTCTTCGTTGTGTCGTTTGTTGTTTTTCTGTTCGTGCCTGATATCTATTGTGTTTTGTTTCGTCTCTTCGTTGTGTCGTTTGTTGTTTTTCTGTTCGTGTCTGATATCTACTGTGTTTTTGTTTTGTCTCATCGTTGTGTCGTTTGTTGTTTTTCTGTTCGTGTCTGATATCTATTGTGATTTCGTTTCGTCCCATCGTTGTGTCGTTTATTGTTTTTCTGTTCGTGCCTGATATCTATTGTGTTTTGTTTCGTCTCATCGTTGTGTCGTTTGTTGTTTTTCTGTTCGTGCCTGATATCTATTGTGTTTTGTTTCGTCTCTTCGTTGTGTCGTTTATTGTTTTTCTGTTCGTGCCTGATATCTATTGTGATTTCGTTTCGTCCCATCGTTGTGTCGTTTATTGTTTTTCTGTTCGTGTCTGATATGACTGTGTTTTTGTTTCGTCTCATCATTGTGTCGCATGTTAACTTGGTTTTCTTTTTTTATTTTTACTATCTGTTTGTTCCTGGTTTTATTTGCCTCGATTCCATTTTTTTTTTTTTAATTTTATGTTGTGTATGTATCCTTTTGACTAAAGCATACTCTGCTTATTTATGTTTTTACTATCTTTAGTTTTCTTTGACAGTCATTTATTTCGCAACGGAGTATGTCCAAGCAACTAAATCCAGTCATGCACTCACATTGCACAGTTCTTTCAAAGATCATAACTCCACTTCAATAGCATCTATATTTACCATGCTAATCCCCAACCACTGCAAAACCGCGCGCCAGCGGCAATATCATTAACTATCAGCCAACAAGTTGGTCAACTTTTCAGACAAGTCTCCAGACCTGTTCTTCTAAGACTGTGTTCCAGATCAAATTCATTCCAGCTTTAGGCTATATAAGTAAATGTAAGCCATCAATTTCTCTTTGTAGCCCGTATACATTTCCAGAAAAAAATAACTATACTAATTTTTTTCCATTGCAAGCTGATTATATTATTATTTTTTTTTTTTTTAATTTTCTCTGTTCAACTCTGGTAAGCTTTCATAATTATGTTTTTTATTTTAATTACTAATCCGTAAAACGTTTTAAATGTATTGTTCTACTCTTAGTTCTATTTACAATGTTTCATTATTTTCTGTTAGTTACTCATATTTCCACCAGAGTCTAGTATGGAGAGTTGTTGACCTGTTCGAATAACCTAAACAAGTACGTATATTAGGTGCTAGTAAGCTTATGTGCGTACTCAGCAAGTACATGCTGATTATTCGGATACAGCCTTAGTTCACAACAAAATATTTTTGTTCTTTAACAAAGTAAAGGTTTCGAATATTTTATGAAAACATTTTTCAGTCTACGTTCAAAAATAGTTTAGTGGCCGAACGTAGTTAAACGATGTCTTAGATGTAAAATGAAATCAGCTTCAGCATACATTCCCAAATTTAAAAAATTCCAAACATACCGATGTGTTTTAGAATATTACCTAGCCATTTCCTGTATTTTTTTCAATATTGTTTGTAGTATAGGCTACCAATTTTTTTTTAATTCGTTGTGATTTTTTTATAACAATGCCCGTCATGAATATACTCTAACACTTTGTTTCTTCCAATGGAGTCTCATCAGGATTTGGAAGGCAAACGTTTCTTCCCCACACCTTTGCCTCGTGCTGTTGTAACTTTTTACACTTTTTACCCCAGAAGCAAATTCTGTACAATATAAGAAACGAACTCGTTTACGAGCAAACCAAGGTGTTTCGAAGCTTTGCGAGTAATGCTTTCCGTGGGAAGGCAGAGAGCTTATCGCAGTAGTATGTGGACAGTTGGGGTAAGCAGGTCAGATAGGAAGTCACACACACACACACACACACACATATATATATATATGTATATAAAACAGATGCATACACACACACTATATAGACATCCACACAGTTCGGCCGTCGTGTTCGAATAACTACATTGCTAATTGAAGTAACACTGCAGCAGACGAAGTAACTATAGCTGTCCCTGCCACTTACAACAACTTCACCTAGGCCATGTTTGTAGTAACAGCAAAATTGACCTTTAGGGGAAATTATGATCTCTTGACTGTAAGGGAACAATCGAATCATATGAATAGTATACGTGGTATGAAGATTGATTTACCCCGGACACAACCACTGATGACTTTCCTCTCAATTAAATTTTTTGCAAGACATTTACTTGAATCTTAGTGCTGTTAGGGATTTTTGGTGTTTTTTTTTTTTTTTCGAAAAAAAAAAAAAAACATCACTGGTGCCCCAATATTGATGTCGTTCGTGAATTACATAATCCGTTTTTGTCCCTTCGAAAGAATTCATCCTAACGACACTAACTTCACCAGCCTTGCAGTGTTTTCAGTGTCTTGATTGCACGTTTGCACAGCCTTACACGAAATTCAAGCCCAAGCCGTTGACCAGAGCTGCAAACAATGACGCCACGTAACATCCTGGGGGCTCCCACAAACTATATGACACTGTCATAATTTACTCACACTAATCTACCCAAACTTACTTCATCCAGCCTTACATTCCGTAACCTTGCCTACAATAACTTACCCTGGCGTAACCCAATATAACACTACCTAACACAACACGACTAAACCAAAACGGAACTCTTTCAACCCAATTCGACTAACCAAAACTGACTCAACCTAACACAACCATATCCTATCCTACCTAACATAACACCACATAATCCAGTCCAACTCAACCTTACCCACCCTATCCAACCCGACTTAACCCAACCCTACCTCACTCACAAGAGCCTAACCCAAACCTAGCGAGGTGGCACAACGGTAACACGATGGACTCGCATTTGGGGAGACGCAGTCCTATCCCCGGCTCCAGATTTCGATTTCTCATGATTTACCGAAATTGTTCCAGGTGAATTCTGGGATGATTCCTTAACAAAAGCCATGGACGATTCCTCTCCTATCTCCTGTCATTGTAGCAAGTTATGTGACACAATCTATAATGACCTCGCTCTCTAAAAGAGACATAATGCCAATTTACCTTACCTTAACCAGCACAACATAACCTAACGCGATTTTGCTTAGCCTAACAAAACCTAACTCAACCCAACCCAACCTATCTTACCCGCTTTTAATTTTACCCACCCTTATCATTTTTACAATAACTACTACAATATTAAATTTACTCGCGCTTTACGCCGTACGTTCACATTAAACGTGGTCACGCAACACTGCTATCTTGTACGGCTTAATTTGCTGCGGAATAAAAAATTTTTAATTGTGTCAAGGTATTGTAAAAGAATTATTAAAAAATCTTTTTTTGTAAATAGTTTATTTTTGGTTATTTTTTAAGCGAGAAAACAACGTATCTGTGGTTTACAGAGTCATTTAATTCGATGTTCGACTAAAGTCGCATGTCGCAGGAGTTAAGTGCGCGGAAGTTCCCTTGTATACGTGCACAAGTCACCTGCGCTTGAATACGAACTAGAAGGGTGTGTCAGAGAAGAAATTTAAACCCGCGTTCCACCGGTGAATTATCTCGAGAATTTTTCGCTAGAAGTATCCTCCCTCCCCCTCATCTACCATTCTTCTTTTCCGGGAGGTCATTTACTGGGAATAGCGCACGTGCCAACCTCTGCACCTTTGTCGTTCCTCCGACCGCAGAATTAATTGCCCCAGCCGGGGAATTAAACCCCACGAGGATCCGCTCATTTAGAACCCTGAAGTTAAATATTACATTTGGGAAAGGTCATCCTCGTGTCCCCCTCCCCTCCCTTTCCATCTGTATTCTCCCAAGGCAAGCCTATAAACTCCTGGCAACGTCCTGAAGTTGGTAATAAAACGAACAAGAAATCCCCCACCGACTTGTTTACGGTTCAGGAACGCTACTTGCCTCAAATAATTTTATTTACCAGAAGTTTGTTTTCCCTCGAAGAAGTTGATTCAATAAACGTGAGTAGAATATTAAGCCAAACTACTGTGCGATGTGCAGAGCTTCGACCAACATAAATTTATTCAACGTATATATAGGTGTTCGCTTAAGTCCAGCATTCAAAGAACCTCAGTATGTGTAACTCTTTTTCAAGTCCTCCATTAATATCTAAACTTTATTTTATCGCGAACTAAAATAGATAAAAGGGCAAAAAGGGCGTTTTTGTGGTCTTTTTTTAGGCATGATAAGCTTGGCGCACAATCTCTTAAGGTTGGTTCACAATAAAAAACATAAGCACAGAACTTATAACATAACACTAGAAACCGTGTGCGACAAGACACCTTATGCTAAATTAATTCACATTTGGATTCTTATTGTAATGTTTAGTCAATTACATTTTTCGATGAATCTGAAATATTCGTTGTTGTATAGAAGACGACCGAAGGCCACTGAAACATATTTGAAATGGAATCGTATTTGGAGATAATATGAAATATTTAAATAAAATGTTAGTAAACTGCACAGCGTAAAACATTATTTACAATATGGAAACATAGTTTCAAACATTAAAATTTCTTATGCTAACTTTGTTTTATTCTTGTGTATTTTTTAGGTTAAACCAATATGGCGGACATTGAAGAATCTTTTGCTGTGATTGGTTGTTGTCCTATGCGTATGCACAAGAAATGAAATATTACAATTTATTACGTCAACATCTGTATGCACACGACCACTTTTGTGCTGTTATGAATCGGTAAGTAAGAATACATAAAGGTAAGTTCTTGCGCGAACGACCTATGTTCTATACTTACTGTTAAGTTATCATTTTTAACCCACCTTTAAATGGCATAGGAGCGTACAATACACCTTTATAATTAATATTACGTCATACAATAACAGGGACACCACTAAAAGTGTCATGGAGGCGAGATGTTGGTGAGAAAACTCCATGTCAATTCAGTGACTACCTACATGCGCGTTAGAGGCTCAGAAAAAAAACAGAGGCATAAGGTCGACCTTGAAGTGTGCATAAAATGCCGCGTCGCCTCAACGAGCCAAGCGCTGAACTCGCGTGCAAGCTTCCCGCCGAACGGTTTTTACTATGGGACATTAAGCGGTGACCATATAATTTTATTGGTGGAAAGTCTGTAGCAAAGTTCAGTGCGTGTCTATATCTAAGTTTAAAGAACATCCGGTTAGTAAATTTTGACGTACGGTAGTTTTAAAAGGCCGTTAAAAAAAACTATATTGGATGGCTTAGAAACAACGTTTTTAATGAGCACGGTGTCTTAACAATGATATTCCGAGCTTGTCTGAAGTGTGTTTTCTTGTGCATTGGCACAATGGACACTCGTGGAATAGTTTCGTAGGAAAAAAAACTTGTTTACGAACACACTTCGACGCATTTGAAGCGTGATGTAGGCGGTGCCCAGAGTTAGTGTTTTTTTCTCGACTGAGGCACGGAAACTAAGGTCAAAACCACTCTTAACACCTAGACGCTAAGGGAAGGCGTGTTGCTTTTGTGTCGCCTTTACCACATCTCACACTTCTAAGCCTCGAACGCGCAAATTTTTTTTTCACCCATACGGCCACCGTAATACGCAGGCAGTGTTGAACACTCGATGAGGTTGAACACGATGAGGTGGAATCAAATGCGTAACCAGAAAAAAAAATAGGAGTTGAGGAGTTGCAGTTAACCCTCCACCCCCAACTACAACGTGCTGACACAAATTTGTACATCCTGTTATTTAAATGTCGATCATTACATTTATGTATATCCACGTCATATTTTTACACCCTTTGGTCGAGATTGGATGGTTTATACTCTCCTTCCTTTTTTTTTTTCTGTCAATCCTGTGCCATATGAACGATTTACTAAAATTGGCAATATTAATACCTATTGTTTGCGAAATCGTAAAGGAAAGGTTTAACTTCACGCGTATCCTCTTTAGAGAAGATATATTAAAGAGAACTGTATGCATGAATAAATAAAATAAACGAACTTAAAACGGTATTTATTTATTTATTCTCAGCCAAAGGCTGGTTTACAGTTAGTACGTGCTTGTATATAAAAAAAAATATTTATCATGATAGTTACAAAATAAATTTTAAATTTAAGTGTACTAAAGTAATGAAGAATTAATGAAGTATATATTTTTTAACAAATACAGTTGAACATAAATTTCTGTACCTTACTTCTTCTGGTACAAATGATGAAAGGGTTTATATTTTTCCCTGAAAGAAAGGGGAGAACTGGGTTTTTAAATCTCCCGGTAGTCACACCAAATTTTGCTTGCAAGGTAAGTGTAAGAATGTTTGTAAATATATTTATTACATCGAGGTAGTGGGAAAGAGTTTCGTGTATCGTAGTCCCGGATGGAAGCAAAGTTTATTGGCTTTTCTGACAAATATTTTGCAACTCTCGTTTCTTTATGAGTAGTGAAGTGGTATAACCTCCTATGATCCGTATTAAGACATTTAGATGCAACAATTGTTTATTTAATGTAATCTCCTTTTTTAAGATTCTCGCTCATCGGCGTTCCTCCCTGCCGGAAAACATTTCTGTGTATTCCCCTGGGTGGCGTATTTTTGCTTTACCCTCAACGGTGATTTACAAACTTTTCTACCTAATCCGAACTTCAGTTATCTGCTTCTTCTAAGCTCTCGTATTGGTAGTGCCTTTGTGCTGATAGTGTACTGAAGGTGATTGCACACTAATCACTGACGTCATGTTAGGAGCTTATGCTAATGTTGCAGGTTATGAATATAATCGAATTTTCTACGGACGAATTTGGCAAAGGGCAATAATTTCCGTTGATAGTTTCGCTGATGTCGGGATGGAGTAAAATAAAGGGCGAACTTCACCGACGATGAGCGATGACTCACGAATGTGACGAGTTTGTTTCGGATGGACGAAGAACGTGTCTCAGTTCGCTCAGAGAGTGTACTTTTGTGCTTTCGATCTCGCAAAAGCGGCCGCGGTGGCCGAATGGTCAGACTATTTGCCTCCCTCTCGATCCGGGTTCGATTCCCGGCGGGGTCGGTCCCCGGGTTTTCGCGCGATGTCGTTGGCCGCCGGGTTTTCTCGGGGATCTCCCGATTCTCACTTCCATTCCAGTGCTGCTCCATACCCACCTCTTGTCTCCCCTCGCCAGCGCGAAAGACCTCGATGTTGAGCGCTGACCAAATCCTTTCACTCGTTCTCGCAAATACGCCACAACTACGCAAACAGAGCTCAGTCCTGTATTAGGCCGTGTCTCAATTCACCCTCTCTCTCGCACTCTCTCTCTCTCTCTCTCGCGATCACGTCATGTTGACGTCAGAGAGAGTGCTCTCTGACCGTCTCAATTTGTTGGCGAGAGTGCGAAGGAGCTAGAGAACGAAACTGTTCACTCGCTGCACTATCTCGTTCTCTCTGGCACACGCCATCTTGAATACAACTATGGTTAGAGGTTAATTGCAAATATTTCAATATTTATACATAAACAATTATTTCCAATGAACAGTTAATTATGGCGAGAAGTTGTGTAAAAATTTTCTTCCCTAATATACATTTACAGTAAATACACGAAATACAAAACTATGCCTATAAACAGTTATTCGCTGCTTGAAATACGACGCTGGTAAGTTTAAAATTATTATTTGAACTGCCTACAAATATATTTTGTTGTGTTTATAAAACGTATTAACAAAATTTACGCACTTGTTACCTTTGCATCGTTTGTTTAAAAACTTGAGAGTGCATCGTCACAATTGGCGAGAATGAGAGTGCGAGAGAGCTCTCTGTCGTGGTAATACGAAAGAGTGCTCTCTCCAGAGAGTACTCTTTGGATTGGTACACGGCCTCAGTGGTCCGCCGAAATTACGGAAGAGCGAGAGAACGATGTTGTATACTCTCGTGCTCGCTGGTGTTCGCCATGCTGTTTACAACCCAGGTCTGAGATAACTGAAGAAACGTGCGTCACGTATTGAAAATATTTCAACATATATACGTCAATAATTTTTACAATGATCAATTAAGTATGGCGAGAAAGTGTGCAAACCTTTTCTGCCCTAACATACATTTAACTATATAAAATAAAATAAATTTGTCATCGCCTATAACCAGCTATTCGCCGCTTTAGTTACGACACCGATAAGTTTAAAATTATCGCTTGAACTGTCCATAAATGTTCTTACAACTTGATTTTAAAAATTTTACGCGCGTGTTGCCTTTGCAATGTTTGTTTATATACATGAGAGTGCATCGTCCCAATTGGAGAAAGCGAGAACGCCAGAGAGCACATATTATAAGCTCTGTAATGCGAAATAGTGCTCAGTCACTCACGCTCTCTGTCTCTCTCTCTCTCTCTCTAGAGAGAGAGAGAGAGCATTATTTAAACTGAGACACGGCCGAAGTATATTTTTAGGAAAAGTTACGTGATTGTGGTACATAGACGGAAACTAAGTTTTACTGAGTGAAATATTGTAGACACACGCCACTGTATGCTGTCGCCTTAGAAAACTAAGAATGCAACTAAAAAAAACAATACATGATAAACAAGCCTGTCTAGTTGTAGTCAACAAATACATAAATAATAAAACCTACAAAATTACAAGATAAATTGTGTCAAATCACAGAAAATACAGATAAACAAAACATTTTAAGTCTCAAGCAAACGACGAAGCAAAAAAAAAAAAAAAAACTGGCAAAATTAGGCCAAGAAAATTAAGACAGCCCAGATAATAAATAAGACGAAGACAAAACAGGATAAGCCTACTGCCAATTTGTCTTTTGTTTCCTTTATTGTTTGGTCAGTCTTGGTTTACTGAGGCGACATGAAACTGCAACGGCGTATGTCTATAATATATTGTATCAAATCATTAACCCTTAGTGCAAGAATATTTCAAAGATATTAACTGAGTTTGACGCAATCCCGACACAAGGGTAAATAGTGGCGGAATGTAGTTAGTGCACGGTAGCTTTTTCTTTACGTTTGAGGTACGGAAACGTGGAAGGCAATAAGTCGAATATAACTCGTCCGTCCAACACCTCATCGCCTCTAGGAGCGAAGGACTAAACTAGCGCGCAGTGTTTACGTAGAAACAGTCTTTCAATGGGACTTCAAGCGATGATCCTGTTGTTTTATTTGTGGAAAGTTTGTGGAAGTGTCCAATGCAGGTTTTCCATATCTTAGTTTAACGATTACGATCGATATTTTTCTCAGCTACAGGGAAGTGATAAAACCATTTTTATCACTTTTGAGGAGCTTGGATATGTTTTTAATAAGTGGACAGCATTTATAAAATCATAAGGCCACCGTTTGAAGTGTGTATTCTTTTCGTAGATAAACGCTTTGGAAATATTTTTAATATTTACACAATAGAATATACTTTTCTTACCACGCGCGTCCGGCCTACTAACTCTTAATAACCATGAGGATCCTAACTTGTACGCAAGCAAACTGTTGACAGTATAACATGAACACATGCCATAATGAAGTGATGTCATCTACAAGCTGCAGACTTGAACAGTCGGACATACAGTCGTCTCAATTAATACAACTCATTTTTAACAAGATTTGCAAAATTGCATGTCAATATTTTGGACGAACAGTCCTCACGTCTAGAGGAACAAAAAAAAGTTACATGAACGTAGATCCGACTGTTCACGATGAAGTGGGCACTCCGTAAATTTTTCTTTCAGCCATTTTGGAATTATCTTGAATATTTTCAACTTGAATACTTCCCTGAAACTAAAAACCAGTGAAAACGTTGCACCACCCATCAAAACGTAACATTTTTGGCCTCAATAAAATACAGTTTTTGGATATTATCAGTTTTGGAGAGTGCTCAGTTTAATGTGATCAGACTATACTGTACTACATGTCTCATACAGCTCATTGCCCGCGGCCAGGATTGTGTTGTGGAATACTACGTCGGACAATGCCTCCTGTACAGGTAAATACAACTCGCCTGGTATGTAGCTCCTAATATTAGCTGCTGTGATATTACACAGCAACACGACCCAACTCGCAGCAACTATGCACACACACATATACAGTTGGTATATCATGTACTGTGAAATTTAGTGCAGAAATAATGGTGAATTTTCGGACCTATGTTCATATGATATTGATACATTTTTATTCCTCTAGGTGTGAGGATTGTTTCTCCTACATTATATATATATATATATATATATATATATATATATATGATGTTTCTTAAATAGGGGGGATTTAAGATTTAAAATTTTAGATTTCCCACTACAATTAATACTCTTTGATACTAAATTATACTTGTTGCTAGATACAGAATCATAACTTTTTTTTTAACAAAAGAACACATTAATTTTCCTTTCTCGAATACAGCAAAACACAAGATGGCTTGTACTTGTAAGTAGATTACATTTTGTGAAATAAAACACAACATTTGGGTATTTGCGTTTTAAAGGTTTCAGTGGGGTTTCAACCTTACCCTTTTCGTGTGATGGGTTTCCATCCAAACCCAATTTTTTTTGCACATCGTCAATTCTGTGTTTTGCACCTAAGGTACACAACATACAAAATAGGCAATAGTGCGTTAATGTGTAGGTTTTTTGTTGTGCTCCTTGAATTCTCGATGGTGCACATTCAATGTTACCCACATGTTTCTAACTCATGATACTACAAATCATTTGTTTCTGGAACTCTGTTGCTGTAGCTTCATTTCCGATTTGATCGAAAACGATGGCTCCTAGACAGTTGCAACAAGAGGACCTTTTTTGTTAGACAGGTAACATTACTCAATAAACCATCTTCAGATGTTCGAAAATCGTAACGGTAAAAAAGTTATATGCAATTATAGGGTAGCCACCTCTGCTATTTCAATAAGGGTGAACGGTATAAACCAACATTTTCTGTTGGTTTGCAGGTCCCAGTAGAATTAAGAAGTGCTGAACATATCGTATCATTACGTCAATTAGTTTCCGATATTTTGGGATAAACATGTTTAAAAATTCGATGTTCAGAGGTCCATTACTCCCTTAATGTTGCGTTTAGGTGAAAAGTGCTGAACATGTTTTCGTCATAGTTTTTCGTGAGGAACACGCATGCGAAGTTTGTCCCCTATTTAAGAAACATCCTGTATAGATATATAGCTTGCAGCCAGTAACTATCAAAGTACTCACAGAGTATGCTTCAGATAGACCAAGTTTTGACGGTTAGCAACAGTAGCAGTGAAACATCACGTCTCACACCATGATTGGCGAAACACTGTATCACATGAATGGTGTCCATATTTAGTAAAAGCTTATGTCAGGACTGTAAGATTTAATGAAATGCATACGAAATTAAGTCGCAGTTGAAAATATAAATCAGAAAGTAAAGCTTTTTTTTTTGCATAAAATCCTGTTTCAGTAGAGACCGGAGAAATTCGTGAGTTTAGTGACCTGTAAACTAGCCTCCGAGAACATATGTTTACTGAAGCAGACAACAGCTGCTCATTGGCTGCTCGCTGATACAGCGATACCACGTGAGTGAACCTGAATTAAGAAGCTTCTTTATTATTGGCTCAGCATCTTCTAGATTCTAGAAGGTGTCAAGTAAGTCTTAGGACTAACTGCGAAAGTGAACTTACTGTTATTGCCAAAAAGAAAACGGAAAATTTTCAAGTCCCTCTGTTTATCAGTAATATTTTACTACTGGTTGAATTGTTGTATACTGCAATGCACACGTCTGCACTGTTTGTGAACACATGTTTAACTGTCAAAAGGAAGAAAGAGGGAATTTTCTCGTTAGAACTTTGTGTTGGTGGTAGTGTTATATTTAACATCGAACCTTTAAATCTGGACTTAGTTCAGTCTGCCAGACTTCCGTAGATTTATAACTATGAATTTAAAAAAAAAATGTTTTAATGTGAAGTAATAAACCAAAACTGTTCAATGAACTGTTATAACTTATATATTTAATTCTATAGAGCATCCTACTCTCAGTTTTGTGTATAAATAAAGTTGTTGCGGAGAGGAGGAAAATAAATGCGGAAGGGTATGTTGTGAAGGAGGTGGAAAAAAAAGGGGGGGGGGGTCTCTATCCCTAGTGTGGCTGAAAGATAATTTGTCGCCCTAATTGTTAAATCTTGTTACAACCAATCCTATTATTTCAGAGAAGAGAGCCTGGCAAGGAAAGTATTTTTTCTCGTATAATTATTCAAAATGTTTCTAATGCGTTTATCTACGAAATGAAGACAATTGTAACTGTGTCACTGTGGTTTAAAAAATGCCGTTTGCTAATTAAAAAAAAACGATTACCGAGCTCCTCTAATGTGATAAAAATTACTTTTTCACGTTGTTGTAGCTGAGAACATATCAGCCGTAGTCGTAAATCAAAATCACAGAAACCTGCATTGGACTTTACCACGTACTTCCCACAAGTAAAATGACAGGGTCATCGCTTGAAGTCCCGTTGAAAAACACTATCTACGAAAGCACTGCTCGTTGGTTTAGTACACCGCGCCTAGAGGCGATAAGGTGTTTGACAGACGTGTTATATTCGACTTATCGCCTCCCTCGTTTCCGTGCCACAAATATATATATAAAAAAACTCTTCAGTCTAAATAAATCTTAAATCTATGTATGTTCTCCCACCTATTAAAAACCTACGTAGAAGTCTGTCAGAGACATTCCTGATCGTCTTGAGCTTGACGAGACAAAAATAACCACTGACGCCGTAGATCCGCAATCTTTCAGGGGAAGATCGTTTCTCGGAAGTTCGTAAACTTGGCGGAATTACGGGACGAGAAACTCGGCCGTTGCGGTGAAGCAACTTTCAGAATGGGAGTGGCTAACACACTACCAAAAATCCTTGACCATTGACAGTGGCAGCCTCGCCTGGGTGAACGTACATTGCGAATTCGATGCCTATACAGAAGCCATAAGGACGATCAGCACGCACATCGCGCCTTCCCTTAGCCTCTATAGTCACTCAACTGGCGTGCGGTCATCTCACCGACAACTCGCCTGTCCCAGACTTTCAGTGGTGACCTTATAATTGTGTGACGTTCCTAACTTTAAATTAAAGGTGTCTTGGACATCCTATATTATTTCAATTATCTACGCCGAGATTTTCATACGTAAAATGAACCACAAAAACACCCATTTTAGGTATTTTCGCCTGCTAGGAAATATAATTTACAAACAGATGGAGGACCTAAAATCGGTATATACACGTGTGTAATGTTCTTTGAATGCATTTACTAAGCAGACAACTCATGCACGCTGAGCAGTTTTCAAATAATCTTGAGTCGGTCGAAGTTATGGCTCTAAATAAAGACGTCTTTATTTGGTGCAGTTAAGGCAATTTTGGCTTCTCTTATACTGAATCTTTTAGATCGCATACAAAAATGCTACAATTTACACAATTTAAAAAAAATTATATTAAGACGAAAATAATATGTATACTAATTATAAAGAAAACGTAAATAATTCTAAAAAAATAATATGTGACATCAAACAAAATACAGACAGGCACTTAAAAACATTGAACTTTAGCAGGTAGCTTAGTTAATTAAACATGTTCTACAGAATTAATCTAAACTAATTAATTTCTTGTTATAGTTTATAAGTAGAACACTAACACTACATAAACTATTTATTAATACACACATAAACTGTTATATCCCTCTCTCCCTTCTAATGTTGTAGTGTGGGGATCTATTATTACTGATTCAAAACACCGGCAGTTCATGTACTTCGATACTTCGGAACCCTGAACCTGTTCCGTCAGTCCCACGAGAGATACGCTATAATATCGTTTTAAAGTTTTAATCACGGCCTCACGCGAATATCACACTCTTCGTGACCGTCG
>PNEQ01086232.1:0-13758 GCA_003012365.1 Medauroidea extradentata | reverse complement strand
TGAGTCTGCTGTGTATTGGACAGATCAAACCAGCTGAAAACGTCCCAACCTTTCAGAAAACCACACTCGGATGGGTTGCGTCCGGGAGGGCGACCTCGTTGACAAAAGCACACACAACCTACAAGTGCCACCTCGTCACTAATGAGGACCTTCACCAACAACTACAAACATTCTGGAGGCTAGAGACTGTTTCAGATAGACCACACCTAACTCCCGAGGAGACCCTGTGCGAGAAGCACTACACAGAAACCACAAGGAGAGACAGCACAGGACGATACGTAGTGAACTTGCCATTGAAGAATAAAAATGTTCATCTAGGTAAGTCTGTGTAGGTGGCACGGACACGACTTCATCAACTGGAGAAAAAGTTACAAAGAAATCCTACACTCAAGTCTGAATACTCACAGTTCATGCAGAAATATGAATCGCATAATTACATGGAACCCATCACCATATCTGAAGAAGACAATACAGCTAGCCAATTCTATCTACCGCATCATGTCGTCATGAAGGAGTCCAGCACCACTACAAAATTACGAGTTGTTTTCGATGCATCAGTGAAGTCATCTGCAGGAATATCACTCAATGACTGTATGCTGGTTGGTCCCACCATCCAACAAGACCTGTTCTCTATCATGATACGCTTTCGCACTCACAAGGTTGCATTGACAGCTGATATTACCATGATGTATCGACAAATTCTCGTTGAGCCTTCGCAGACTGACTTGCAGCGAATTCTATGGCGCGAAGAACCCGACCATGATATTCAAGTTTTTAGACTTAAAACCGTTACATATGGAATGGCTGCCGCACCATTTCTTGCAGTAAGAACACTCCACCGATTAGCCTCAGATGAGGAGCATGACTTCCCACAGGCAGCATCAGTGCTGAGACGAGATTTTTACGTGGATGACGTATTGACTGGGGCAGAAACTGTACAGGATGCCGTGACATTACAGCAGGACTTGACATCACTACTTCAACGAGGAGGATTCTCCTTACGAAAGTGGACCTGTAATATCTCAGATGTGCTGCAACATTTATCACCTGATGAACGAGCATCCAATCATGAAGTTGACTCAAAGGAAGGACACTCAAACAAGACATTAGGAATTCTATGGAATGCCGAACAAGATTATTTCCATTACAATGTCAAGGTGTCTGCACCTATTAAAAAAATCTCAAAATGGGCAATACTGTCAGAAATATCTCAAGTTTTTGATCCATTAGGACTCATCGGGCCTGCTATTCTGAAGGCCAAGATATTCCTGCAAACTTTATGGCAGTTGCAATGGGATGAGTCACTGCCATCTACTCTAAATCAACCTGGAGCCAGTTCGTAGTGAGCTGACCACACTCTACTGAATTCAAATTCCTCGAGCAGTAACTGCAAACCCGACGAGGGAACTACAGGTTCACGGTTTTTGCGATGCATCAAAGGCAGCTTATGGGGCATGTGTGTTCCTTTGGTACACTGATAGTCGTGAATATGTTTCAACAAGTCTATTGTGCTCCAAAACTCGAGTAGCTCCGTTAAAGAAGTTGACCTAACCTCGTCTGGAATTGTGTACTGCAGTGCTCCTGTCTCAGCTCATCAACAAAACACATAGTGTAATCAACATCTCATACAACTCATGCACCCTTTGGTCTGACTCAACTGTGGTTCTGGCCTGGTTGAAGGCCCCACCTGGCAACTGGAAGACTTTTGTTGCCAACCGAGTGGCAGAGGTGCAAGAACTGACACAAAACATGGAATAGAAATGTGTCAGCACCTCAGACAACCCTGCAGATCACATTTCAAGAGGTATAGCTCCACACCAATAGGCAGACCTAACTGATTGGTGGTGTGGTCCAACCTGGCTGAGCCAAGAAGCATCATCATGGCCAACACCAACCAAAATCACCATATGTGATGCCCCAGAACAAAGGGGAACTCATGTCATGATCGCAGTCTCACAGACTTTGGATGTCACTGACAGGTACTCATCACTGCAGAAGCTGAAACGAGTACTTGCATACTGTCATCGATTCATCAACAACACTAGAGCAGCCTTACCTGAGCGCATAGGTGGGCCACTAAGGGTGTCAGAATTAACTGCAGCCTTCGAAAGTGCCATTAAGTGTGAACAGTGTGTGCAGTTCGTTCAGGAAATCAGTGATCTTCAGGCCGGGCGACAGGTTAACACGAAAAGCAGAACTACGAACTTGCATCCTTTTCTTGATGAGTCAGGCCTTCTCAGGGTGGGCGGAAGAATTCAGCATGCACTTGTAGAGTACGATCCAAAGCATCCAGTACTTCTATCAAAGAACAGTAGATTGGCGAAGCTCATCGCAAGGGACGACCATGACAGACATCATCATGCCGGGCCACAACTATTGTTAGCAGTGATGCGACGAACCTGTTGGCCATTGAGTGCACGTAGCCTAGCTCGCAAGACGGTTCATGAATGTATACAATGTTTTAAAACAACTCCAAGATCTGCACATCAACTCATGGGTGACCTTCCCTCACAAAGAGCACAACCAACACGGCCATTTATGCACACAGGGGTTGATTTCTGCGGTCCCATTTTAATTCGACCAAACCTCAGACGTGGAAGCTACGCTGTTAAGACTTATGTTGCCGTCTTCATATGCCTTAGCACGAAGGCGGTGCACCTAGAACTAGTGTCTGCCCTCACAACGGCAGCATTTCTAGCAGCTCTGAAACGATTCATCTCGAGACGTGGGAAGTGTGGACATATTTACTCTGACAACACAACGAACTTTGTTGGGGCACAGCGTGAGCTTGCAGAACTTTATGAACTGTACCGTACTGAGGGGCATCAGAGAGCCGTGAGAAACACACTTAATCCAGAAAACATTCAATGGCATTTTGTGCCACCAAGATCGCCACATTTTGGGGGCCTGTGGGAGGTGGCTGTGAAGTCATTCAAGCATCACCTGCGAAGAGTAATAGGTACAGTCCTAACGTTCGAAGAGCTCTACACCTACTGACTTGCTCTGTATACTTTCCAACTGTTGAAAGGTCATCCTTTCAAGGTGGGCGGCATGTTTGGGTTGTGTTTGAACTGCTGTGTGTTGCCAACTGGCAGCAAGCATGCCATATCTCCAGAAGTCTCCAAGTTGTCCACCCCTGAGGAGGTTCCAAGGACATGGCAGGAGGGGGACAGGCGGACACGCCGGAAGGATGGGGGACGAGGGTGATGAGCGGCAGTGAGTGGAGAATGTAGCTAGCGTCAAGACGGGTATTGTGTTGAGCAGAATAAAGCAGTTGAGTACAGCAGTGTCATCAAGTCATTCATTTATCATAACACAACGCGTTCTGGCGTCAACAGCATTACTAGTTCAACAGTCCACCTTCTTGTGTGTTTGTCTTGCACGTGGACTTTCCCAACTGAACGTAGTATATCTATGACAACGCAAAATACAAACAAAGTTTTAAAACACAGCAACTGTAATAAACTGTAGTGGACACGCAGAAGCCGAAAACAAAAACTTCAAGAGAAACTGAATTTAGAAAACGAAAATTTATCGGTTTTCTAATAACCAAAAGTGTCTATTGATCAGTAAATACTTCTAGTCACTAAATGTGTTCCCACCAAATGTGTGTATTTAATTATGAACGAAACTAACGGAAGCTCTTAGCAAAAAATATGTGACGATTATGCGGTAAAATACGGCATTTTAACCTTTTTCACTAATATTTAAAGATGTTAAGTAATGGATAGACAGAAAAACACAACAATTATTTCACACGTTCGCCACGTAAAAAACCAAATACATATTTACATTTTATGGATAGTGGCCACAGATAAATTCGAGCAGATGTATTAATTTCTTCATTTTATCTCTATATATCGACAAGATGGCAGCCAAGCGACAGTTGGCGGCAGTAAAAGTTAAAAGCCTACAGAGTTGCAATCCATATCTCTACGATTTAACGCACATTTATTTACATTTTTAATGTTTTGTTTCAGCATTTTCGGGGATGTTGCGTTTATATTATTTTGATTTTCGCAACAGAAATAAGCGATAAACATCACCGGACAGATCCTTGTGTAAACAGCAATATCGTGAAGTTGCTCTGTGTCGCAAGGAGCAGGGACACACTATTCGATCAGTGAATAAATACTAAACAGTTTGTTTGGGTAGGTACTCTAGACAAATTATGGTCATTGAGCCGTTTATTTTTTGTAATAAAACTTTCTAATTTGTAGATGTACTGAAAGACGCTGAATAAATTGGAGAAAATTTTTAAAAACTCCAAATCTTAAGAAAAACTCAGTATAAATAGTTTCAACTAAAAGGAGGATATTTATATAAAGTAGACTTGCAATGAAAATAAATTTTTAATTTTTAATCTCAACAATTGAGTTGAGTACTAAGCATACGTTGTAAACAATAAAAAATGGCATATGTTGTAAACATTAAAAATTAATAACGAGGCTAAATCAAAACTAATTAGTTAAATATAATCATTCTGATAGTATTATACAAAAAAATTTTCACTATTTTTTTAACTAATTTTTTCACCACTTTAAGGTTTTTAAACACCAAATTTTTTAACGGCTTTTAACATTTTTAAACACCGACATTGGCAATTTTTATTCACGTTTTTAGGGGTCCTTAGTCATAATGAATGTTGTATTGAAATAAATAATTCATGTACAAATTTTTAATCATTTTGATCGGTTTAAGTATTAAAAGAGTTTTTACCTAACATTTCATCAATATTTTATGAAATTGAAGGCAAAGTCAAAGAATCAAAAATCTCTTAAAACTTTGTAACATCAAAACTTCAAACTTTAATAACGTATGAATGTATATTTGTAAATACACATAAATAAAAATGCTTGCTATGTACATACCCTAAAACCATTAATGAAAATTTCACGCTAATAAAAATTACTGTGAAAGAACAAGCATAAACAGTGCAAATACTTACGTGAAAACTGGTGTTTCACCACCAGTGAAATTGAAGGTAGGTTTGGCATTTGGGTCGAACTGCACCGCAGGAGTTGCAGACTGGCCAAACTGGAAGGGCTGTGCGGGACTGGAGGTCGAGGCAGAGGAGACTGGCGCCTCGGTCCCACTGAAGCCAAACACATTTGTACTAGATTGTCCAAAGTTGAAAGTACCCGAGGCAAACCCAGTTGAGGAGTTGGCCCCTCCAAAGTTTCCAGACACCTGGGCTGTACCAAATGGTGCAGCGGCTGCAGGTGCAGCAGCACTGGCACCAGCAGAAAATAGTGACGCATGTGTGGTGGGTACTGCTGCATTTGAACCAAAACTGAATGGGGATGACTGTTGCTGCTGTGCAGATGACCCAAAGCCAAATCCTGGACGCTGAGGGCCACTCACATTCGCACTTCCGAAGTTGAAATCTGGTTTGTTCAATGCATTTGTCTGGTTGCCAGCAAACTGAAATGGTTGTGACTGTGCAGCTTGCCCAGAATTGTTAGCTCCAAAGGCAAATGGGGCTACTGACTTATCCGTACTTTGGTCCAGTGAAGACTTTGAGTCATTACCGACACTTCCAAACACTTGGGGAGCTGCTGAGCCCTGAAAACTTTGAGTTGAAGTTGAGCTGGAACCAAATGCAGCTTCATTAGTGGTGGTAGATCCGAAGCCTGATGGAACAGCTGCTCCGAAAGTTTGAGCTGCAGCAGAGCCCGAACTAAAGTTTGTTCCAGCAGCACCAAACCCTGAAGATTGAGCTGTCGCACCAAAACTTGGTGGCGTGTTGGTGCTTCCAAAAACTGCAACGGAAGAACCTGCACTGCTACCAAACAATGAGGATGAGGTTGTCGTGGCCACACCAAAAGCAGAAGGAGCAACTGTAGTTGCAACTCCAAACCCAACTGATGACGTGGTAGTGTTTGCTCTAAACACTGGTGCTGTACTGGTGGATGTTCCTCCAAAAACTGACGAAGCTGTGGTTGCAGTAGTGCCAAAGATAGGTATTGCAGTGGTGGAAGATGTAACACCAAACACTGGAGGTGCTGTTGTAGTAGTCGCTCCAAATGTTGGTGCTGCTGTGGTAGAAGCAACTCCAAACACTGGTGCTGCTGCAATAGAAGCAGTTCCAAATGCAGGTGCTGAAGAGGTGGTGACAGCTCCAAACATTGGTGTTGCAGTAGTTGTGGTGGTAGTGGCAGCAGCTCCAAACAGTGGTGTCGTGGTGATAGTGGTAGCTCCAAAGACTGGTGCTGCAGTAACAACTCCAAACATTGGTGCACCAGCTGCAGTCGTTACTCCTGAGGCTCCAAAAGCTGGTGTTGCATTAGTGGTAGTAGTCCTAAACATCTGTGTTGCAGCAGTGGTGGTGGTGGTCGTGGTGGCTCCAAACACCGGTGTTGCTGTAGTGGTAACTCCAAACACAGATGAGACGGAAGTAGCGGCAGGAAATACGAGTGAAGTGGTTGCCGTGTTCTTTGCCAAACCAAATGCTTGCGTCACAGCTGAAGGTGATCCAAATACAGGGGTAGATGAGTTTTCAGAGTAACTTGCAGAAGATGAAGTGCCAAATGCAGATCCCACGTTGCTAGAACTTTGAGTGACTGTTATAATTGGGGAGTTAACATTTGATGCTGCTGATGCTGCAACAGAAACCGGAGTGCCAAATACAGCAATTTTAGTTGCATCTAAAGCTGTATTTATAGGTGACGAACCAAATACACCTGCAAGCTTTGGAAATGAACCTGCGAAATTGGCCTCACTTGCTGCTGAGCTATGCCACGAGCCAGAATCTGTTGTTTGTTTACTCATGGCATTCAATTTTTTCTGTGATTCAGAATTGGAAGACAGTTCTTTTGCAAATGCTGTCACCCCTGATGGAGAGGTCTTAACACTAGGAGTTTTGGAAGTATCAGGAGTGACAACTGCATTCACCTTATTGGACTTGGTTATTGCGAGTGAACTGCTTACTAAAGTATCAGACGAAGTCTTCACAAGAACAGGAATACTTTTCCCACTAACACCATCCGGCGAAAAATTGTAGTTTGTAGGTGTGGCTATGGAAGATTTAGGAGAGACACTGTGATTTCCAGCTAACGAAAAAGGTGAACTAGCAGGTGTTGGGGACGATCTTGCTCCAACTGATGAACTTACGACAGGACTCGGGTTCAGAATGTTGTCTGAAGACGTACCAAAGCCTTTCATAGGCTCAAAGCAAAACGAAACTTTCTTGGTATCTACTCTACCTTCAGACTTATCTCCCGAAGTTATAACTTGAGAACTGTCATCTACCACATCTTGAGCATCACTTAACCGTCTTTTCGGAGTGCCAGAATTTTTTTTGGATGCATTTTGATATTCTGACTTTTTCTGTACTGCCAAAGAAAGTGCAGCATTAGCCTTACCCCCAGAGGGCACCTCCACTGAAATAGCATTGCTAAGCTGAGGATTTGAATTTGATGTAGCAGTAGTTGGGATACCAAAAGAAAATGTGGTTGCAACAGCAGTGTTTTTTGTACTTCCACCAAAGCTGAAACTGCCTGCTGAAGTCGTAATGGTTTTCGCTGAATTATTACCAGCTTTGTCAACTCCAAACTTGAAATTACTTGCTTCTGCTGGAATATCAAACTTAAATTGAATCCCAGATTGGCTTGAATTTGGATTGACATAGTCGCATGCACTGCACTTTCTTGTTCCTGGTTTGTTACAGACCATGCAGACTGTGCAATACCACGATCCCTCTGATTTTTTCAACTGATCCACTGAACTGGAAAATGGTGACCCAGCAGTTAACTGATTATTCCTTTCTTTAGCATGGGGCTTTTCTGCAGTACATGCCTGGCACCGATTCAAACTCTCAGGGTTCCGAACTAAACACATGGAACACTCCCAACTGCTGGCTGGAGGTTTGAACTTATCCCCGAAGCTTGACATGATACATGTTTGCGGATCATGGGATGCTGCAGGTTTGGTGGCAGGTCTTGCAGAAGTGCAAGCTACGCATGATGTGTCGGAGGTCTTGTTGCGCACCATACATGTAGAGCATTCCCACATGTCTTCAGACAACTTGAACTGTGCACCGAACCCAGTAGACTCTGTTGTCAGAGTTGAACCACGCAACAGTCCACATACACATTTATCACTATTGATTGAATTATTTACTGCACAACTTTTACACTGCCATTTTTCAGACGTTTGCTTGTCCGATTCACTAAGCTCAACCTGACTTCTTTTAAGTTTTTGCCGTTCACTACCTAAGTCTAAAAGTCCAGTACTTGTCCTACTTTGCACTTCCCTTTCCCTATCAAGTTCACAATGTTGACTATTGTTTCTCAACTTACCCGTGACAGAAGATTCCCTCAATACACTCGAACTTGAAGTGTTGGACAGTGAGTGACTCAATGCATTGTACACACTGTCCAAGACGGCTCTCTCTTCATCATCGTCCTGAGGGTCAAGAGGCTGCCTGAATGTGAACACTGGCACTTCCTGATAGACAGTACTGGCATCTATTGGTCGTTTCACAGTGCTTCTAGCAACTGTTATAGTCTGCGGAATATTACTGCTAATGTTCGCTTCAACACTGTTGAATGTGGGTATCGCACCAGGAACAGTCGATGCCAAGCTGACGGCAGAGAAGCCCAAGTCAAACTTTGGCAATGTTGTAATTGGAAGCTGAATTTCTGGAAGGTTGAGAGGTATAGCTGGTTCTTCAGTTGCTGCAATGTGCTGCTTTGACTTCATCTTTGATACGTACTTACTACTGCCTTGAAACTCTCCTAACCTGAAAGAAACAAAGAGAAACAGAGTCAGTTACTGCACGATGACCACCGCTAAATGTATTTATGAATATTACTAACACAAAATAAATACAGCCACACAAAACATAGAAATGTTATGTAAAAACTGCATAATTAAGACAATTATTTACGAGGAGTTGCTAGCAATACTGTCTGTAAAATCAGTGTTTATGAGTGAACCTGTATCTGTGTGCATAACTGTTCTAGGATTACACTCAAACCTCACGTGTAGGGCACTCGGTTCGTACTGACACTTCGCTCATATGGACACATTTTTGAGAAATGTGAAAATTTTTAAAAATAATTGTAATGAATGAAAAAAGTATGAAAATGTACTAAAATACAATTGTAAGACAGCAGCAACGATAAACAATATAGGTGCTGTACTGGAAATATCTAGTATGTAGTGTTAAACAATAAAATTATGACAGACACAACGAAAATTTATTAATATTTGCTGCCAATCAATGCGCCGTACGAGACAGTTAACCAAACTCCAACAACTTTTGCACTCGCAATCTGTAATGCACATTTTTGTGCAGTTTCTGCCGATACTCGCGTGCACAGTACGGGAAGCAATGGTGCTAGCCAATGGACGGCAGTAGACGAGTTCAGAATGCCCGTGATTAGCAGATAATTCTTGGAGCTGGTGGAGTCTTTCAAGGACTAATACATGGCGTTACTGTCGCAGTTCTGGTGACGTTTACATATAAAACGTAAAAAATATTCCGAGAAACATGGTTTTTAATGCATTAGCTACACTTCCCAGATCACAAGAGTCAGTAAATGTTAAGCAATATTAATAAAACTCATTTTTAATGTATCTGAACAATAGTGTTTCCTGGTTTATAATTTGGACGTAAACAAATTTCACCTTAATAACTTCTGAAACAACTCAAGTTGAAATTTCATAGTATCCAGACTAACCACATTACTTCATTAAATGCTATTGCATAGTGCATTTCCTCACATTCGTGCAGCAATCAAATACGGTGCATATTAAATTTTGCTCCCTAATTGTCACGTAATTCATAACTATAGGAGTGATGTTATAAGAAATATTTAATTCCAAAACACAGTTACAAAATGTGTCAAAATTTGTGATAATCAACATGGCAGCAGCATGTATCAATGTTTTTCCATTGTGTTTTCGTTGAAACATACTTACAGCAATGATTACAGTATTTTAAGTGAAAATGGCTACGTGTTGTTATATTATGTATTATGAATACCTCATTAATATAAAACGCATTATTTTCCTGCTGGAAACGTAAACACAGGCCATGACGTATTGTGCTCTGTATGTTAGGCCTACACGCAACATTGTGGTATGTTTTCCTTTTATTTTTGATTTAGTGAATCGTTGCTTATGCGCAGCTCTGGTATAGCTTTTCCCGGAATCTATTACATAATAAATTAGACATAAGTCTTACGTTTCTTTCAGAGGTATATGGATGTGACTGCATCACCTTTCATTGTTTACCCTTGTAGAAAAATTAAGGAGGGGGGGGGGGAGGTTCAACGGAAAAATTGGTTGTCTCGGTGTTTGTATGGAAAATTTGTTCATATTAACAAATCATTAGGAATCTTGAGTGTTTGTAAAATCTAGATTCTAGTGCATCGTTTTTTTCCAGGAAAGGTACAAAATAGTATCAATCAACAAATGTCACATTTTACATAGTCCTATTGAATGTCATTATAGAGAGGGTGAGGGAATAGCGAAAAAAGCTAAAAATGACATTTTAGGGATTTAGAGCTCAGTCTCCTTCAGGTAAAAGAAGTGAAAATATATTTGCCACTGCTTAGTATCAAGGTCTTAAGTGCTGGTGAGAGCTGACATGAGGTAAGTTAGAAGCAGCGCTGGAAGAAACAGTATGGGAAATTGGGAACCCAGAGAAAACCAGCTAACCAACTGCATCATTCAACATGATTCCCACAGGGGGAATTCTGGTAGACCCTGCTGAAATTCGAACCTGGATTGATTTGGTGGGAGGCGAGTGCTCTAGCCATTGCACTAACACTGAGTCACATTTAGGTATAGGAGTAAACTACATCCTAACATATACAAGTCAATCCTTTGGCTTATGATACGTGCAATATCATCATACTGTAGCAGATATAATACAACCACCTAAAACTGTTCCCACTATTAACGCAGTTTTGGTTATATGGTCCCTAAAATTGTTTTATAATAGAAAATTATTCTTGTACAATGTTTTCCAATTTATAAAGTAGACTTTTTTCTGGTCTGGTCTATTCAGAAATTTTATGATGGGCTTCTACTGTACAGTATGCGTGATATTTGACTACAATGAACACGCTTGGAAACTGGAAAGGTGTGGGCAATTAAAAATGACATTTGCTATTAACATGCCTCATCAACCCTGAATGCAAGACATTCAACTAGTGCCACTGAACACTTTCTTAAGAACCCAATGAATCATGCTCTGGATGGCAGGCAAGATGGTCTAGACTGACTCGTGCATCAACAACCGTGTAGTGTAGCCTTTATTCATGGGGCACAAAAACAGTGTTCAGTGTTTCATTCGTTGGTTTTTCCAATGGGACTAACATTTTGAGAGCTACGGACATTTATTTAGGTCTTCCAATTTCTTTTCCGAAATGTGATGGATGTAATTTTACGTCCGAGGCCTAAAAATTACTTATGATGATGGGACGTAGTTTTACAGCTGTCACCTTCGTCGTAAAATCTTTCTGAGCCACAGTAGCTAATTTTCCACCCACTATATCGCACTTGGTGCACCTCAGCAAAGCATTACAATACAACTGAAAAACTGCTGTGACTGTAGAGATTTTTCATGCGCACACTAAATAGCATTATAAGTGCAGAATGACTCAAATATTATAAAATGTAGATAGGAATGTACAAGTACTTACAGAGCTGTACTGCACTTAGAGGAACAAATAACACACGTAAGGACAACACACATTTTGCGCGGATGTGCGGTCGCAACGTTTCGCTGAACTAGTGGCGGAAAGTTTGAAAGTGAATAGTAGATTATCTGATGTTTAGGCCTCAACTGTGGCCACAAAATCCTCGCCTCCTCACCCATGACTCTCTGCCATGTGGTCCAACCTTCCAGGCTGGATGCCATTTTGTGGACTCGTTAGACCACACAGTTTGTAGCCTCCCGCCAGTGCCATCCCTTCCTACCTACCCCGTTCGTGCTCCGCGCTGCGTGCACACCTTCCTCTCCCTTCCTCCGCCGCTTCCTTCGTGCCGGCCCACGGCCAGGCGGCCAGTTGTGTTTATAGTTTGGGCCGAGCCGCACCTGCCTGCTCCTATGGTATGTTACCGACCATGGTAAGATTACTTCTCAATCTTTTCTTTCCTTTTTCCATCCTCCCCGATTCGACGCCTACGCTTTTCTCTTGATCAGTGACGGTAACGATTCTTGCGTAAGAATATATTGTATCTATTGCATCCTTGAGATTTTATAATATACAGCAGTGTTGTTTTCAACTGTTGGTACTTTCTGACCTTTGGGTCACATAGCTGATAATCCGCCTTCCCCTGGCCCTCGATATTCCACGAGTGTTCTCTAGTATGTTATGGTTTAGTGTGAGGTTGGGGTAGTAAGCCCACTAGTGTCACAACTCATAACCTGTTCTCCAAACCTCCAAGACTGATGTTCAGACGGCCCCCTAACCTCCGCAATCAACTGGTGCGCCCTAAACTACCATCCAGTCCTGGGCCCAATACATTCAGCACACCCAAAGGCTCTCACCCCTGCAATCGCCCCAGATGCAGCACATGTGCAATACATCAACCTTCCACATCCTTCCATAGCAGGCTTACCAACCATACATACCCAATCCAAAGCAACTACAACTGTGCAA
Organism: Medauroidea extradentata; assembly: GCA_003012365.1. Lineage (NCBI taxonomy): Eukaryota > Metazoa > Arthropoda > Insecta > Phasmatodea > Phasmatidae > Medauroidea > Medauroidea extradentata. The sequence continues at coordinate 1,138 of PNEQ01086232.1, read as the reverse complement.
CCCAAAACCTGATATACCAACTGCAGTGCACTCAGTGTGATGCAGAGTACGTTGGCCTCACCACAAACACACTAAGGCAGAGGATGAATGGTCACAGGGCCGATACCAAACAAGCCATAGCCAGTTCCAGTTCAAACATTCAGGACAAACCAGTGGCTGCCCATGCAGCTTCCCACAAACTCACCTTCGACTCCTGTTTCAACACCAGAGTGGTGAGGGCACTACCCCCCTCTAATAGCAATAATAATGCAGAACTGAGACGCTGGGAACTGGCCCACCAATATATCACCAAATCCAGACAACCTCCAGGCCTAAACATCAGATAATCTACTTTTCACTTTCAAACTTCCCGTCACTCTAGTTCGCCCTCTGCCCGCTAGGTGTACTGGTTACAACCTTCATAAAGTCAGCCATACTGCAGTGTACTATCGCTCACCGCCTGATGAAGCTGGCTTAGCCAGAGAAACGTCGTGACCGCGCATCCGCGCAAAATGTGCGTTGTCCTTACGTGTGTTATTTGTTCCTCTACGTGCAGTACAGCTCTGTAAGTACTTGTACACTCCTATCTACATTTTATAGTAATTAATTAGCCTAGCGGCCTTCTCCTGCCTTTAAATATTTTCGTTGTTTAAATGACTCAAATATGTGTGCAAAGTGGTAAAACTGAGCTCCAAATTGTTTTCATATGGACAAACCACAATGGTGAGTAATTTTACCAGCAGTGAGTCAAAAATTTTTGACGATAGAGATAATGATCGAGATTTTGTTTTGTCAGAAAACGAAAGTCATTCTGGTAAGAATTGCTTTCATATATTTATTTATATTTTCTTACAGTATTTTTATTGGTTTTTCAGTTATAATTATATATATATATATACACACACACACATATATAATATATATATATATATATATATATATATATATATATATAAATAATTCTAGGGCTGTGCAGAAATGAAAATTTCAGGTCGGGAAATATTTGGGCGGGAAAAAATTTTTCTTTCGGGAAACGGGACGGGATCGGGAAATTCTTAATTTTTTTGCCTTTCATAAAATATGTTTTTATATCTGATCAACACATTTCTTTGCTTCAATAGGTTTAATACACAAGTTCTAAGTAGCCTATGTGGTTAGG